>CAUYRH010116046.1:0-18728 GCA_963574655.1 Perodicticus potto
GTGGAGAAAAGGGAACACTTCTACATTGCTGGTGGGAATGCAAACTAATACATTCCTTTTGGAAGGATGTTTGGAGAATACTTAGAGATCTAAAAATAGATCTGCCATTCAATCCTATAATTCCTTTACTAGGTATATACCCAGAAGACCAAAAATCACATCATAATAAAGATATATGTACAGAATGTTTATTGCAGCCCAATTCATAATTGCTGAGTCTTGGAAGAAGCCCAAGTGCCCATCGACCCACAAATGTATTAATAAATTGTAGTACATGGAATATTATGCAGCCTTAAAGAAAGATGGAGACTTTACCTCTGCCATTTTTACATGGATGGAGCTGGAACATATTCTTCTTAGCAATGTATCTCAAAAACAGAAGAAAAAGTATCCAATATACTCAGCCCTACTATGAAGCTAATTTATAGCTTTCATGTGAAGGCTAAAACCCAATTATAGCACAAGAATACGGGGAAAAGGGCAAGGGAGGGTAGGGTAGGGGGGAGTTTGGGTGGAGGGAGGGCAACTGGGGGGATCACACCTATGGTGCATTTTAGAAGGGTACTGGTGAAACTTACTAAATGTAGAATACAAATGTCTTCATATAGTGATTAAGAAAATATCGTGAAGGCTATGTTTAACAGTTCAATGAAAATATTTGATTGTATATGAAGTCAGCACATTGTGCCCCATGATTTCACTAATGTACACAATTATGATTTAATAAAATTAAACAATAAATAAATAAATTTAAGACCATATAACTGAGCTCTGGTCAACTGAATATAGATGAAAGTAATGTTTACTATTTTGGAGCTTGGCTATAAAACATACCACAAGATTTCCCACAATTTCTTTACTTATTGGATTATCTGATTGTGAAAGGTTTAGCAGAGACCTTCAAAGAGAATCTGGTGGATAGGAAAGAGACAAGAGGGAAGACTCCAAGTTCCCTATTTTGACTGAAATAGATCCACCCAAGAAAACTGCCTGACTTGCCCAATGCTGTGATATCAGCAAGAAATAAACTTTTACTGTGTTAAGCTATTATTAATAAAAATCTAGAGGTTATTTGTTAAGACCCTAGTATAATTACCTTGGCTAACTTGAATTTGGAGACTTCAAGAGAAGTTATAGGTGATTTGATTTATTGCTCTTATTTACAAAGAGAGAGAGGGAGATTATGTTCAAAATCACACAGCTAATTAGTAGTTAATTAGTATGATCAGGGCTATAGTCCAAAATTCACACTCTATAATTCTTTGCTTGAGAAAGCCAGCAGAAATGGCAAAGTCTTAAAATAAAGATATTATACAAATGCATTTCGTTTTATCCTAGAATTTGAAACCATAACCCAGCCACATAGTGACCTTCTTTGAACAATATTAATTCTGGGTCAGAAAGAGAATTAATTAGTATATAGAAATGCAGACACTGAACTAGAAGTGGTTAGATGTAAATGTGATGCCAAACAGGATCTGAAAAGAAATGAAAGGAGGAAGACACATGCTGAATTTTCTCTAAGGGAGGTTGCCAATAATCAGCAGTAAAGAAGAGAGCTGTACTCTGGTCAGCTGGGGACACATCTCTTTGGAAACTGAAGCATAATGGAATGTCCAGAGTGGCTAGTATTGCTGGCAAATTGGGGATAAACATTAGATGGTATAGCAGCTTTAAAACTAACAATTGAAAACATGGTCAAACACTACAATAGCCATAAAAGGAGCTATGGATATTAGATTTAAAAAAAAAGGGGGGGGGGGAGAACAAGATTTTGAGAAGGAAGTTGAGTGAATTAACACTGAACAAGAATGTATTTCACTTTCAGCAAAAGCTTTCATGTGCAATGGGGAATGCAATGATAGTCGGATGGATTAACAGATCTCAATTTCTGAGTATTAGAAAAAAATTAAATTGCCTTTAAAAGCAGAGATGAAGCAAATAGGAAAAAAAAATATAGAGCTTTGCGTTCACTGAGGGAGAACCTCAATTAAGCAAATATTGAACCCATTCAAAAATTGTTTCAAACATAATTCCAAACTTTGCTGCTCAATCTTCCATTTAGTTTTTGCAAAACACTAACTTTTATTTTATCTGATTCCCCAGGTATTCGTACCAAAAAGAAAATCACTTTAAAACTATATTCATTGCCATGCATGATGTATGGATTCCGTTTAGGAAAGAAAAAGAAAACACTGCTTTTTATTTAAGTGCCTTCACAAATCCACAATAATTTTATTTAAGGGGAATATTTTTAGGGATACTCAATATATCTTGGCACTCCAAAGTGAAACAATTATTTGAAATCTAAGCAAAAACAAGTTTCTTGTTACTACTCCTAATAGAAAATGCACAATGTCCAGCCCTAACAGCAATTATTTTTAATTTTTGTTTTAAACATTAATGGTGAAGTATGTGGAAACTAATTTTGCATAAACTAGAGAACATTTCTCTACTAAATTAAAAAGTAATTCATTTACAAATGAAATATAGCCTTTCAGATTGTAAATAATTAACGGAAGACTCCGCTTTCTTTTTCCCACACTCTCAACTTTTCCACTTCCTCTATCCACTGGCCACACACACTGTAGTAAACGCTCATGGTGGTGGTGGTTGGTGGTGGTTGATGATGGTAGCAGTGGTGATGAGTGTTTTGCAGTTCCTATTTCTTCAGATCACAGCAATGCTACTGCCATGGGAATCACCTGTTCCTTATTCCATGTGATTGCCTTTGTGCTGCCCATCAGAGTGCCCACCTGTCTCACTATTGGGTGTGCTTTTAACCATTAATCACAACACTTCATCCTCTGACCACAGAAATTGGGTCAGGGAAAGTCATATGACACAAGTTATGCAAATTAGAGTCTTTACAGAGTATTATAAGTGGGCACTAAAGGAAACACTTTCTCTTTGCCTTTAAACCTTGAATTATAAAAATTGTGATTCTAAAGCTGTTGGCGACCCTGAACCGGTCACACAGAGGAGACCCTGAGAAAATCTTCAGGCTGCTTCATTAGTCACGGCTTCTCTCCCTTTGTTTCAGTTTTACAGGGTGTCTGTAAAGTTCATGCGTGATTAAAAATCTTAAATATTTTAAATTGTACATGAACTTTACAGACACCCTGTATTTCAATTTTATAGGTATTGAATGACTATATTTTGCAGGATACTAGGCTAGAGACAGTAAAAGACTGAAAAATAAATAGGATATTACCTCTTTGTATAGTTTTCAGTTTGTTTTGATTAATAGACTGTGATAGTTCAATCATCAGAGTTTATCCAACAAATTACTAAGTAAGAATGTATTTTCTTCCAGCTGTTTGATAGCCCTAGACATATAGTGGTGAGCAAACAAACGCACTTCTTGAACTCATGAATATAATTAAATATCTATAGAAATACTTAGTATAAACTATGGTGAATGTTCTGAGACAAATCCAGTGTATTTGAATACTTACATAAAAGAAAGTATTTGATATTTGACAGTGGAATGTGGTCGTAGTGGCAGTATGGTGAGACTTGAAAGCTAGTATGAGAAGAAGGGAAAGCCTCAAACTTTAATGATGCTGTTGGGCCCACAAGATAAATATGACATCATGGCACTAGAAGAGGTATACTGTCTTTGACTGAAATGTTCAGTCTCCACTACCATTCTTAATCATTCATCATGACACTCCCTGGTAGCCTAAATAGAAGCAGCAAAAGAGGTTGGTGTAAAGGGGTGATTGCTACACATTTTCAAAGTCAATAGTATGTGCATGAAAACAGTAAGGGTATCTACACTTCTGAGACCCCACGGGTTAGCAGAGCCACACCTGACGCAATTGCTTCAAGCCAATTTACTTAGGAGTTCCTAATAATATTCAAGGAAAAAGAAGGAAGTGATTTTTCACAAATGTAATTAACTATTGGGAACGGTCAAATATAATTAGCAGATGAATCTTAAACCATCTCAAAGAACAGCAGGGAGCACCACATTTCTCATTGGAGTGCTTACCTCCTAGACTATAATCCTCCAAGACATTAACAAAAAAAAAGAATCTAAAGGGCAGAAAAATGAGTATGTTCAACATACAGGCTGTCCATAAAGACATATAAAAAATAGTTGTTTTTTTTAAAGTGCACAGGAACTTTATGGACACCCTGTGTTTTGCCATCTACTGTAACATTGCAGGTATGAGTTTTCTAGTATCCAAGTATCGGGTCTGATATAGATCCTAACTTATAGTAAGGATTCGATCATTGAGTTGAATTAAGGAAAGATTGCAATGAGAAACAAGTCACATGTCTGTGTTTAACAGCTTTGTCTAAGTTTCTACTTAGAATAACTTTTTATTCTAATGCTCTTTCATCGCACTTTTCTCTGTTAATGTCCCTTCACCAACCCCTACTAATAAAAGAAAAAGAAAAATTTGATTCTATCATCTATTAACCTTGCTTGGAAAAAATCTGTATTATTATAAAATGTGTGTTTTAATTCATTTCTAGTTACTTAGAAATGTTTTTTATTTTGGTTCCCAGAATCTTTTAAGCATCCTGCTGATGCTACCAGAGGAATTCACTAACACTGAAAGAGCTACTAGAGGCAGTTAGTGATAATAAGTGTCCAGGTTATTTAGCAAAGTTCGTGGTTATTTACTGATCAGTATTCAGCATGTGGGAAACTTTGGCAGCGGTGTTTCTGGGGAATTGAAAAAGGCCTCAAAGAGGAGTTGAAATACTTAGAACCTGGAATCCAACAGCATCAAATAGGCAAAGATGACAGGAATATCATTGTAAACAGAAGGAGGGTAATTAATAAAATTCCACGCAGTGAAAAGTAGAATTTGGTTTTTAAAAACCTTTAAAACTGTAGAGAATGCGAAAATTTAAACATAATTTCTATTGAATTTCAAAGTTAACTATTTCAATAAAACTCTACTCTCTAACCGTTTATATCAAATTTTATTGACAAGCTATAATCTAGAGAACACCCATATGGTAAATATACTGTCCTTGTTTGAACAAATTTCCCTAAATCATAAACTGGTTGAAGTTTGCTACAATTAAAGACAATTGAGAGGAAAAAATAATAACTTCAAATTGAAATTTTAGCTTTAAGGAAATTAGATTGAGTCAAATTATGAAATGTTCGGTTATTTGTGGGTATAGGTTCCTTTTCTGATTATATAACACAGTCCCTATTTCTTATATGGACACTTTGTAGGAGAAACACAACCAGATTGTAAAAGCAGAAATACGAAATTCAAGAGAAAAAATTAAACACTGCTAAACAATTGAAAGTAACATAAAATAAACCAAAATAAAATTTAGAAGGCAATAGGATAGGCCATTTAGATGATGAGAAACTGAAGATGGACAGAAGGCTGGGAAGAATAAAGAAGAATAGACATATAGGTATTTATACAGCCATCCATTTAACTCCAAAAATCTGTCTACAATTCATATTCTTATTTCCAGATACTCTTTGGACAATTCTATCAAGACCTCACAGATTTCTGTCTCTTAGTAAGTGGAAAGCCCTGACATTCATTTAATTTCCCAAGATCACAAACTCAGAGTCATTCTTTACTTGACATTCTCCTTTGCCACTCAAACAAAATTGATCATCAAATCACATTGATTCTACATTTGAAAGGTCTCATTTGTTTTCCCTTTTTGGGGACACTGTCATAGATCATCTTTTCAATGGATTACTGCTATAAAAATGTAACTGTTTTCTGTCTTTATTTCATGGAGCACTTCCAATTCATCTTATTCATTGATGCTTAATATATTTTCCTTATTTTTAATAAATAATTCTTTCACATACACAAGGTATTACAGAGTATAGTATAACAGAGAACAATATTTAACAAGTGTTACTATTTGGCTATTTTACTCTAGGAGTTTTTAAAAAATTGAAATACTACTGATACACTTTTATTCCTCCTCCTGTTCCCATTCCCTTCTCACCTTTTCCAGACAAGTCCAGTGCCCTGAAGTTAGAGTGTGCCTTCCTAACCATTAAAAACAATCATGCTATGTTTTATGTATATATCAATAGCAATATTTGGAATATTTTGTGTATGTTTAAGTAAAACTGCAAAGTATAGTACCATGCATAATCTTCTGAGTCTTGCTTTCTTCAGACATTACTTCACATTAACTTCAACACTTTTTCATTTAATATTATATGATGTATCCATGCTGACACAATTAATTGGAAATTTTGTGTAGTATTCCATCTCCCCATATTGCCTATTATTTATTTCTAGTGTTTTAACTTGTTTCATTGCCCCTTGCCAATTGGTTATTATTAGCATTAATAACAGTGTTAGTAGCCAAGTAAATAGTTGAAGAACCAGTTAAATCTACAAACTTCAATTTCTTTACTCATTTCTTTTTGCATCCCATTCTTTGATTTTGTCCAGGTTCCTTGTTAGTAAAGTATGTTTTTTTTTTTTTTTGAGAGAGAGAGAGAGAGAGAGAGATTCTCACTCTGTTGTCCCAGGCTCGAGTGCCTGGCATCAGCCTAGCTCTCAGCAACCTCATACTTCTTTTGAGTCAAGTTGGCCTCAGGTAATCCTGCCTCAGCCTCCGGAGTAGCTGGAACTACAGGTGCCTGCCAAAACACCTGGCTAATTTTTTTCTGTTTTTAGTAGAGACGGGATCTTGCTCTTGTTCAGGCTGGTCGTAAACTCCTGAATTTAAGGAATCCTCTGGCCCCGGCCTCCCAAAGTGGTAGGATTACAGGCATGAACCAAGGCTCCTGATCAGTGAAGTAAGTCTTTAGAATCGCAAACTCTCAGTGTCTTTGACTGAAAGTATTATTGACCTTCTCTCTTAATTGAGTCCATACCAATGGGTAGAGTTCTAAGTGGACAATTATTTTACCTCAGCACAGGATATTATTTTATCCTTCTCTGGAAATGTTTTACTTTTAGCCTAATTATTGGTTTTTGGTATCTGCCTTTTGGTATCTGTTCAGGAGACTATAACAAATTACTGCAGACTGGATCCATATAGAGAACAGAAATTTATTTCTCAACAATTCTTGGGGCTGGGAAGTGTAGGATCAAAATGGTAGGAAATTTGGTACCTTGTGAGGGCAAGCCTCAAAAATGGTGCCTTCTTGCTGCATCTTTGGGTGCAGGGGCTAACCAGCTCTGTGGGGCTGCTTTGACAAGAGTGCTAACCTCACTCAGGAAGGTAGAACTCTCATGACCTCCTCACATCCCAGAGACCTCATCTTCTAATACGCGCACACTGGGGATTAGGTTTCAATGTAATGAATTCTGGAGGAAAGCAAACATTCACATTGTTACAGTATCCTACAAAGTTTTGAGTTATTAAGATGTCTATGGTATTGATGATCTATATTTCTTAAATTCAAGAAAACCTGAGCCTTTATGATTGTTTCAAATATTTTTCCTCACTTTTTATTATATAATTAAACTAGATACATGTCAGATGTACTGAATCTATCCTCTATGACACAAAACTTCTTTTAATGCCACCTCTGAGTTGCTTTTTATGATTTTTTTAAAAAAAAAATTTACCTTTTTCTGGTTTATTATATCAGTGGAATGCATCGTCTAATAGTCTATAAAATGAACTTTTTTGTTATTGCTTATCATTTCAGGGACTATCTATTTCATTTTTTAATGGTGGATTTGTTCCTATCTTAAACTTACCTATTCTTTTGCACCATTTAGGATTTTTATTGTGATTTCTATTCTTTTTCTTTTTTTAATCTTCTTACTTACTTGCCAGTTGGGTGTTTATATTTTTATTTAGGTTATATCATTATTTTCAGTTCTTGGTTACTGGTCTCCCTCTTAGTTGCTTTACTTGATTGACCCTCCTTCATGGTTTAGCTTCCTTGTTTGGTATATAAAGGTTAAATGTGAGCTCATTCTTCATGGGTTTCTTTGTGCTCTGGGGAATCCAACATGCTATGGCTTATGTCAGGGTCTCTATAGAGTGACTTATTTCTTTTGTGGCTTAAAAATTTCATTAGTGTGGTAGGCTTTATCCTAGATGGTTCCCACGGTATTCATCCTCTACTATTACAATGACTATTACATCACATGGCTGTGATGGTCTTAGACATCAGCTTGGCTAGAATATGGTCTCTGGTTATTAAATTAAACAACAATCCAACTGTGGCTGTGCTGTGGAGGTATCTCGTAGATGTGATTAAAGCCTATAATCAGGTGTTTTTAAGTAACAGGTATTACCATAGATAATTTGAGTGGACCTGATTTAATCAGTTGAGAGGCCTTGAAAGCAGAACTTAGACTTCACAGAAGAAATTTTGCCTCCTGAATTTCTGCAAACTATTCTAAAATTGCGTCCATTTATGCCTTAGAGTCTGCCTTCCTGATGGCCAGCCCTATGAATTTTAGGTTTTCCTAGCCAATCCCCCCACTCACATAAATGAGTACCTTGTAATAAATCCCTTCATATAGATCTTTTATTCTGATTATTTGGTTGAACTCTGACTGATACAAGGGCAAAAGGGATTTTTTTTAGATGGGAGAACAGTTAGAAAAGGAACAGGTATCTCAAAGCTTCCTCAATAAACTCAATTCTACCAACCACCTAAATGAGCCTAGAGCAGATTCTTCCTCAGAATCTCCAAATAGAGGCTCAGTCACTGACATCTTGATTTTAACCTCGTAAGACCCTCAGCAGAGAATCGAGGTCAGTCTGCCAGATCATTTGGCCTACAGAAATGTAAGATAATAAATGGGAATTAATTTAAGAAACTAAGTGTGTGGCAATTTGTTACATGGCAATAAAAAAATAATATAAGTGGTCTGTAGCAGCATTCACATTGATTTCTTAGCCTGGCATTCCATATTCTTGAACAGCATAATGTGAACCTCACTGCTTATGAATGGACAGGCTTAAATTTCTGGTATGTGACTGTTTCTATTCTTGACTTCTGGAAGGCAGTATTCTTCCTTGTACTGTCTTAAGGCAGTGAATGAAATGTGACTAACCCTGTTTTTATGGAATGGGAACCTCTTGCCTTTATCAGGACTTCATTTTCAGATTCACACTCCATGCAGGTAAAATACCACATTTCCTGCTGCTGTTTGAACACCCATGCTATCATGGGCCATTATGTCCTCTACCCAATTTAATATCCTCACCAAATACCCTAGCATAAGTAGCTTGAGTCCTTTCTCAAATTGCACCTACATGTCTCTTTGGACAATACCTTACTTTTTGTTCTCTGAAAAAAACATGACTCTGCTTAGACCAGTGGTTCTCAACCTGTGGGTCGCGACCCACTGCAACTCTATTAAAAAGCCACGGCATTAGGAAGGTTGAGAACCACTGTCCTAGACTGTCTTCCACTAATTGTTTAGAAAACTTATATTCACCATACAAGATGGAGTTTAAATATCATTTTTTAAAAATAATTTTTCTGACGATAACACAATGATTTATCTCTTACCTCTGTTCCTACAGAGCTTTGAACTCAATTATTTATATATTTTTCTGTAATTCTCCTCCCAACTTCTAACATTTTTTGGATAATGTCTTATTCTGCCATCCAGACTTGAGTGCAGTGCTGTCATCATATCTTACCACAATCTTAAGCTCAAGCTATTCTGCCTCAGCCTCCTGAGTAGCTGGGACTACAGGTGCACACCACCATGCCTAGCTAATTGTTTATTATTTTATTTTTATTACTTTTTTTTAGTAGAGAGGTGGTGTTGTTTTTTCTCAGGCCAGCCTGGAAACTCATGCCTCAAGCAATTCTTTCACTTCAGCCTCCCAAAGTGTCAGGATTGTAGGCATGAGCCGTCACGAATGATTATGCCTAATTTTCAAACCATAAACAAATCCAAAACAAACCATGGCTACCTTAATAGCAAGATCCATTATTTACTATTGTAATTACTGGCACATAAGGGGCATTAAACAAGAGTCTCATAAATAAATTTTTTCAATAACTTATTGTCTAGTCAACAATTTGTATGTGTGCACAAATTCTTGCATAATTGTGTGTGTGAGTATGTGCATGTGTGTGCCTATGTGTCAATGCTATTTATTCTAATGAAACATGTAGAGATAATGTTAGTATTTTCCAGGGCTGCTATAACAAAGTACCATAGACCTAGTGGTTTAAACAACAGACATGCAGTAGAACCTTTATAAGTTGACCACCCAAAGGACTTTGACCAACTGGCCAACATACAGAGGTGATCAACATAAAGAACTAGGCCTATTGTTTATTGAACATATATGGTGCATGTCCAGTCTTTAAAAATTGGTCAAGTTAAGGAGATCATCAACTATGGAAGTTCTACCATATATGTTTTCATAATTCAGGAGGCTGGATGTACAAGGTCATGAGGTCAGCAGGACTGATTTTTTGAGGCCTCTCTCCTTGGCTTGCAAATTACTGTCTTCTCCCTGTGACCTCACATGACCTTCCCTCACTTCTCTGTCTTGGGAGCTCCCAGATAAATTTGGACTCTAGCACTAAAGTGGCTAGCTAACATGCTATAAGGGGAAAAGAGGAGCTGGACATGGGTGGTTACAGTGTGTCTTTCCTAAGATGCTTCTCTTACCTGGCAGATGTTCTAATACCTCGTTGTCCACCCAGGATCAGGGGTTCCTCACACAGGAAACTTGTTCACACTGGCAGATGTCCTGTGTCTCTCTCATAACCTGTGTTTAGTTTTATGCTTGCCTGACCAGTGCTCTGGCATTGTGTGACCAACTTTGTGTTTTCTGGGTTATCTGGGAAACCTGGCTTGGAGTAACCCCTGATTCTTCATATGGAAGGCAAAAATTCAATGTGCCATCACAATAGAAAATAAGATCAAATATTTTACTTACATATTTTGGGCAAGGGGGGCATAATGAGTCATAATATCCTCTGTCCCCACGTCATGTGAGGCAGGAATGAAAAGATGGAGGTTGGAGCAGAGTGTGAGAAGCAACTTATCAACTAGCGTATATGAGGGAATTGGGTGTGGGTCACTTTTAGTTCTCAGGTAAAGGCCCGAATGGCCTATTTAAAGGAATCAATAGGAAGATGGGGGGGGTGGTGGCTCACACCTGTAATCCTACTCTGGGCAGCCAAGGCAGGTGAATTACTTGAGCTCAGTTTAAGACCAGCCTGGGCAAGAGCCAGACCTCTTTTCTACTAAAAATAGAAAAACTAGCTGGGTGTTGTGGTGGCTCCTGCAGTTCTGGCTTCTTGGGAGGCTGAGGCAAGAGGACTGCTTGAGCCAAAGAAACTGAGGTTGCTGTGAGCTATGCTGACATCATGGCACTCTACTACCCAGGGTGACAGAGTCAGACTCTATTTCAAAAATAAATAAAATAAAATAATAAAAAAGGAATCAGTAGGAAATTGGGGACCCCAGTCTGCTAGATGGGAGGCACATTTCTAAGTACTTATCTTTGACTACCAGCTTGAGACATTTGGGTGTGAGGTAGAACTGGAAACTCTGTCTAGCCTGACTGAACCCTGCTCCTGGTGTGAGAAAGTTAAAACTATTTTCAAGATGGATACCAAGGCAGCACAAAATTGTAAGAATTTATTACAACATCTGGATTCAAGTTTCCTTTTTGTATAAGTACACCAGTCATCTTCGTTTAGGGCCCAACCTAACAACCACTTTTTAACTTAATTACCTTACCAAAGAGCCTGTCTGCAAACACAATTGCATTATGAGGAACAAGTGGTTAGAATTTCAACATAGAAAGTTTGGGGTACCCACCCCCCTCTCTTCCCCTTCCTCTCCCCTTCCTTCCTTCATCCTAGGCTACAGTTGTGTTTCATTTATCATATGCAAGTGTGATTGATTATAAATTGGTTTCACAGTAGTACTGAGTACAATGGATATTTTTTTTCCATTCCTGGGTTACTTTACTAAGAAGAATATTTTCCAGCTCCATCCATGTAAACATAAAAGAGGTAAAGTCTCCAGTTTTTTTTTTTTTAATGCTGCATATCTACGTACAAGTGACTTAGTAAAAAAAAAAAAAAGAAAGAAAGTTTGGGGGAGACAAATTTACTGCACACTGGAGATACTGAATGATCACCTGCCAGGATGTTGTCCAGGGGCTATTTCTCACAGAGAGGGAATTTTAAACTCTATCACTCTAGGCATTTGTGATTCAATACTCCTGAAAAAACACAATGGAAACTTTCACATGAAGGACTGGTCTTTAAAATTTTAGAATTATTGAAACAGTTTGCTAAATGGTATTTACTCTCAGTTTCTTCTCTTTATCTTATAAGGTAAATTGCTTATCTTTTAAGCTATACCATATCTTTCAAATGCAAACAGAAACTTTTGGTACATATAGAGTACCCAGAAACAAAGCATGTAACTAGCCACCTAATTATTATTTTAATGGTAATTCAAGTATTATAATTTCTTTTTACTCTTATTGTCTTAGTCGAAATGATTCAATCTAAAAGAACTTTTATAGAGTTATGAATAAGTTCATTTTAAATATTATTAAATTTTATAATTTACCACTTTTAGTTTTTTTGTGACTAGGTGTAGAAATATTTTCATACAATACTCTTAGGGGTAGTCTGAGATTTCTTTAGGTTGGAGAGCTTAAGACAGAATAGAAAAGAAATACTAAAGCAAAAATGGTCTGTCTTTATTTTTATTTTTTATTTTTATTTTTTTGAGACAGAGCCTCAAGCTGTCGCCCTGAATAGAGTGCTGTGGCATCACAGCTCACAGCAACCTCCAATTCCTGGGCTCAAGCGAGGTTCCTGCCTGTGCCTCCCAAGTAGCTGGGACTACAGGTGCAGGCCGCAAGGCCCGGCCATCTTTGGTTTTTTTTTTTTTTTGGTTGCAGCCGTCATTGTTGTTTGGTGGGCCGGGCTGGATTCGAACCTGCCAGCTCAGGTGTACGTGGCTGGCACCTTAGACCATTGAGCCACAGGCACCAAGCCGGTCTGTCTTTTTAACAGAAAAAAAAATGATAAATTTGCTACCTCAAAACTTCTAAGTTAAATGTCATAATTATACTTTAAAAAAAAAAAAACAAGATCAGGTGATGGAATGGATGGAATGTGAATACAGATTTACAATCACTTAAATGAATTCCTTGGAGACAGACATTTCAGCATTTTTTTACTCTTCCAAATTGACAAAACTGATGCAGGAGATGCCCTAGTGAAGGGAGGGAAGTGAATCTCCCTGAACTCTCCAGGATGGTTCTTGGCTTCGTGCAGGAATGAATCTGAGCACAAGCCAACCAGCTACCGAAAGGTTTCATTGAGACAGAGACAGACAGGAGATCCTATGCCCCAGGTAGAATAGGAGTTCTCTCTCCAGCAGGAGGGGGAAACCTCACAGCAGTGGTCCCCAATATTTTTGACACCAGGGATCATTTTCACAGAAAAGAATTTTTCCATGGATTGGGGGATGGGGAGCATGAATTCAGGATAATTCAAGCACATTACATTTGTGTGCAGTTTATTATTATTGTAATTATTATATAATATGCATATGAAATAATTATACAACTCGTTATAGTACAGAATTAGTGGGGGCCCTGAACTTGTTTTCCTGAAAACAGACAGTCCCAGGGCCAGCATCACTGCCTCAACTTCACTTCAGATCATCAGACATTAGATTCTCACACAGAACAGGCAACCTAGATCTCTCCTTTGAAGAGTTTATAATAGGATTTGTGTTTCTGTGAGAATCTATTGATGCTACTGATCTGACAGGTGGCAGAGGTGTTGATGCAAGAGATGGGGAATGGCTGTAAATAGAGATGAAGCTTTACTTGCTCTCACTGCTAACCTCTTGCTGTCCAGCCAGATTTCCAACAGGCCATGGACCAGGCCCCAGCCCAGGAGTTGGGTGACACAGCCTTTCTGATAGGACAATGGTAATGTTTTTCAATGTTCAAAGACCTCATTGAGAAATAGCCAAACAGCCATACATGACCAGCACTATCTTGAGATTATGCTGTAAAGGATAATCATGAACAGCTGTCACAGAAAAGTAAGTGCAAGCAGTTTATAAGGCATCAGATTTTGTAATTCACCCATCCATGGTTGCTCCCAGGCTGGGACTTGCTGGTGACTTTTTTGTTCAGGGTAATTAGGGGCTGGTATCAGTCCAAATGGCCATATTCAATCTCTCCTTCCTTTTCTGCCTTATCCTTACATTAAAAGCAAACCACATGTATAATATATATTCCTTAATATCTTTTTAAAGCATAAACAGTGCCTTATAAACAAAGACTTTGAAATACAAAGTATAAACATCTATAGTAAGCAGGTAAATAAAGAATAGAAATAGCTTCATGTAAGTTAGGGTGAAGTTTCACTGATGAATAAGTTCAAGTTTGGTTAGACTTTACCACCAAAAGGCAATAAATTTATAGATTTCGAAGCTCTTGGATTTTGGGATTTTGAATAAGGGATTCTGCACCGGCATAAACAGTGAGCTGTGTTTTGGGGGAAGCGAGAAAATGAGATCCTGAAAATTGTAGTAGAAGTAGTATTCTTCCATAAATAATGAAGTAAACGTCGATGACAGGACTTTCCAAATAGGTCAGTTTAAAGACCTAGACCAGTAGCCCAAGAATATGGGGAAAGGGGCAAGGGAGGGGAGTGGAGGGGGGAGGATGGGTGGAGGGAGGGTAATTGAGGGGCCATACCTACAGTGTATCTTAAAAGGGTACAGGTGAAACTTACTAAATGCAGAATATGAATGTCTTCATACAATAACTAAGAATATGCAATGAAGGCTATATTAATCAGTTTGATGAAAACAGTTCAGATTGTATATGAAGGCAGCACATTGTACCCCTTGATTGCACTAATGTACACAGCTAAGATTTAATAAAAAAAAAAAAAAAAACCTAGACCAGTCACACTGCTTGTATCCAGCCTTAGCACTGGGTGTTTAAATCTGCTCATTTGAATTGTGAATTCCATCCGGGTAGGCATATATTCTCTCATGATTAGCACTAAATAAACATGTCAAAAGGTAACCAAACCCTCAGATTGTTTGGCCACGTGCTGCCTCACAGATATCCTGACTTCTGTTTTCCTCGGGGAGAGGAGCAACGTTTGCTAGTAATTGGACACTGTCATTCTGAAGGGACGCCTCAGCCCACAGATGCCACTGTGGCTGAGGGGAATCTGATTTGCCGCTTAAAAGTCATTTACTTCTTTTGTTGCTCTGCAAAGGCAATTAGAGCAGAGCAGCAGCTGCATATACTGCTCCAATATGCTGAACTGGGAGTGGGCGCGCGCGTGTGTAGGTGTGCCCGGCATCGCAAGAAGGTGTTAATAAGCCCTCCCTTCATTTATTTGAATTCTTTCAAAAAAAGGCAGAATTAGGAGAATTGACAAAGAACAGGAAGGAAGCACATTTGTCATCAATCTCTGCTTTTCATTCCTGTCACTTTTAATTCCAGGATGCATTCTCATGATTTAAGCGATCCTCCACTCAAGTTCTGGGTTTAGGATATTTGCAATGACAAAGAGCTTCAATCTACCACATCTTGATCTTCTACTAACAACATTTGTCACAACTCAAATAAACATTTACCTCTTGTGCTAACTGGTTTTCGAGAATCTTTGGCCTTTGTTGGATTCGACTGTCTGTTCTCCCGAGGCTGTTTTCCTTAATCTAACTAAACCGACTGGGAGATCAAGGATAGGGTCTCCTCTTGAGTCAAGAGGATAGAAAACATTTCTATTAAATCCGCTTTTGAAATACGCCTCCTCCTTTAATTTCCCTTTAATAGTGTCTTCTACCCCCTGTGTCTTTTAGTTAAGAAAAGGTTTGTTGTCATTCTCACAAGCGACAAATGAATGAAATTACTGAAGGCAACAGCAGCGGGCTGGATAGTAGTTAATTAAGCTCTGGTGCATGTCTTTCATTAAGGTGCTATTTCCTTCACCAGAGCCCTCAATAAAGCATTTTTGACAGAGCCCCTTAGGAATCTGTGCAGTGAGGAACGGAGCTCCAGGCGGGGTGTAGAGCTGCAGCCTGGGAGGCAGCATTATTGAGACTGACTAATGTTACCTGACAAGGCTTGATCAATGGGACTCTCTGGCGGGATAGTCTGACAAATGTAGGCTCCACGACAAGCATAGTTTTCCAAACAATGTAAGACTTTATTTCGTGGTTGATTGGCTATGGAAAAAGAAAGCTCCTCCAGAAGGAAGATTGGGATTTAATGAAAAAATTGCCCCCAGAAGTTAGAAGCAATATAAGTTGATGGCATTTTCAACAATGGGTTTATAGTAGTCATACTTTTTCATCCTGCAGTATCAGCAAATTCTCTGGCTTAAAAAAGCATCATTAAGGAATTGCCTAATGGCAAATTAAGGTGAAAATAATAACACGTCTGAACTTGACCTCTTTGTGGTTGTTGACCATAAAGGATATGCCAAAGGTGGAAACTGACACTGCCAACTCTAAGATAGCTTAGTAACTTTGGCTTCTAAAATAAGCTCCATTATAACAGTGTTGACTCTGATGTTTCTTATCTTAAATTTAGAAGAACATTCTGGTTATTTTTATAATGTGTCGTATCTAATAAAAATAACCTAAAAGACAATTTAGAAAGGAGTATTCTTTGCTTGTCTTTTTTATGGTAAGCTAGAACTTGACTATAATAGTTACATTGGTTTTCTTAGATCATATATGTTGAGTAAAAGAAAGAAGAGATCTTTACATTAACACCTTGTAAAGATATTACAATTTGATTGAGAGCCATTAAGAAATACTCAAATAGAATGAAATGAAGAGCTTACGCAAAGTATTTTGATCTCAGTCTCTAAGAAACAATTCCTGTGTTTGAAACAATTGACAGTAACCCTTAACTAGTATGTGTAAGGAAATAGCTCATGTCAGAACTTTGCTTCGTCCCACATCATTCATATCAGGATGCCAGCTTCTTACTTTCAGGGCTTTTGTTATTACATTTTTATTGCGACTGAAGTTTTTCTTTTTTTTTTTTTTTTTTATTTCAGGTTAATATGAGGTTACAAACAACCAAATTATGATATTTGAATTTGTCAGGTAGAGTCCCTCTTGTAGCTGTGTTCTGTGTCCAGAGGTGTGCCACACACCCCTACTTTCTGCCCATTCAGTGGGAGCTCCCCGAAACCTGTCTCCCCCCGTTTCCCCTTCTGCCAACTTTAATTGAAATAATTTTTTTTCCTATGTGAGGAGAAATTAATTCATCTACTGGCTTTATATTATCATTGGATACTTGCTTTTCCATTCTTGTGATACTCTATTTACTGAGAAGAATGTGTTTCTACTCCATCCAGATTAATACAAAAGACGTCCCCTATCACCACTACTATTCAACATCATGCTCGAAGTTCTAGCCAGTTCTAGAGAACCCCAGAGACTCAGCCACAAGACTCTGGAAGTGATCAGGAAATACAGTAATATCTCAGGATACAAAAATCAATGCCCACAAATAAATAGCCTTTGTATACACCAATAACAGGCAAGTTGAGAAACTAACCAGAGACACAATTCCCTTTACAGTAGCTTCAGAGAAAATGAAATACCTAGGAATATACCTAACAAAAGAGGTGAAGGACCTATACAAAGAGAATTACAAAACACTAAGAAAAGAAATAGCAGATGACTGAAGTTTTTCAAACCATGCATTTTATAACCCTCTGCTATGCTTTGCAAATTGTTGACCCTATGTCTGTCAGGTTGCACATCTCTATTAACCTCTGTGGTCCATCCATATCTGCTAGTAGCTTTATGCTATTGTGTTGTTGTTGTTACTACTACTACTGTTGGTGGAATGACAGAGAAAGAGTCATTTTCAAAATTTCTGTCTGCTTGGAGAATGAGAAGGAAAGAAAAGTTGAATTATCAAGAGACAGGAAGGCATGATGTTTTCTACGCAACACTATTAAGTATAATTACTTTTCTCATCCACCTCACGCTCACTTCCCCACAGGCAAAAGTAGGATTGGCCTTACAGAGATTACTATTTAAATTCAGTACACTACCTTCAAGTCAATCCAATACTTGGAATAATAAGATCTTCTGATAAATGGATAACTATCTCTCTAAAACAATTCTCTAATTCATTGAAAATCATCCAATTCTTTGTCTCCATGTTCAAGTTCTATGTTATTATACTTCTATTTTGAGGTCTTTCCTTCTGGAAGAAGTTAAATCACAATATCCTTGTGTGAAGTTCAAATACTACAAATTCTTTGAAAGTCACAGAATTAATACCTTGCAATAGGTAAAGGGAGGGAGAGCGTTTCAAGCCTACAAATACGGAGAAGATATGTAAAAATAAAACAAATTTACAATGAAATTTACATAGATCTGAGTTTTGGATCCTGAATAATCTAAAAATTTTTTAGATCTAAATTTAAGCCTCTTGATTCAAACAAGTATTTATTTTATTATGTAGTTTATACTAAATTTTTCCTAATGATATCACAATCTTTGAATTTTGTTTTTCTTTTTTTAATTTTTAATTATTTTTTATTGAGTCATAACTGTGTACAATGATTCAGGCTTGGAGTACAGTGTGCGGGCTTCCCATACAATCGGAGATATTTTTATCCACCTGATTAATGTACATTCATGATATTTTCTCATTTACTATGTGAAAACAATTTTGATCCATATTTAGAAGATTTCTCCTGACCCTTCACATATGCACCACAAGTGTGATCTCACCCTTTATCATCTCTCCCCCCACCCTCTCCCTCCCCTTCC
>CAUYRH010116050.1:0-48716 GCA_963574655.1 Perodicticus potto
AATCTTCTTGTTTCAAATTGGTATTGAGTACATGTAAGGATTGTTTTTCCATTCTTGTGATACTTAGGAAAATGTTCTCCAAATCCATCCATGTTGTTGAAAAAGATGCTAAATCTCCATCTATTTTTATGGCTGAATAGTTTTTCACGGTATACGTGTACCACAATTTATTAATCCATGTGTTGAAGGGCATGTGGATTGTTTTATTTCTGTATCTTTGCTTTGTGAATTGTGCTGCTATAAACACTTCAGTACAAATGCCCTTCCTTAGGGTAAAAATCTTTCTAGGGGGTAGATAGCTGGTAGTGGGATTGCAGGTTCAAATGATAGGTTTACTTTTCTTTTTTGGAGGGGCAAGCATGAAACAAATGAGGAAGAGAAAGGTAGGTTTATAGAGTAAGAGCAAGAGCAAGATACGTTTGCCATGGACACCGAATTGGCCTCCACTGCCAGGGAAGTGGGCAAAGAGGCCTAATTTTACTTTGAGAAATAGAGGGATTTCCTTACTAAAATCCTCAACTGTTCAGATGAAGTGTTAGCTAGAATGCATTTCATGGATTTCCTCTGCCCCTTTTTGCTCTGTTTTACTACAACCTCTGATTTGTTCATTGCTCTTCTATTTTGTAGAAAGATGTGTTGTTTGGCTGCATTGTGTATCAGTAGCAGTTTGCACAGTCTAAGAACAAATAAATAAAATCCATTTTACCTTAAAAAAAAAAAAACAATGAAATACTAAAATATTCAGCACCCAACAAGATAAAAGTTACAGTATCTAGCTGCCAATCAGACCTTAACAAGCATACATAGAAGCAAGGAAACATTGCTCTTAATGAAGATCAAACCAACCCCAAAATTTATACAGATGTTAAAATTAGCAGAGAAGGGCATTAAAACATTTGTTTTTAGAAAGTCAGTAGAAATATGGAAAGTAAAAGAAAATACCTGAATCAAACTTGTAGAGATGAAAATATCAAAATACGATATAAAAAATATACTATATAAAATTAATAGTAGATTAGACATTGCTTTATAAAAGATCAATAAAATTGAAGCCATAATAGTAGACACTATTTAAAATGAGTCACAAATTGGTGGGGGGAGGGGAAAAAAAGAACATTACTGAGCCAAGGGACTTGAAATGGCCCAACAAATGGATAATTGGAGTCTCTGAAGGAGAGGTGAAGAGAAAATAAGGACTAAAAACTTTCTAAACTTAAAAATAAACCCAGACCCAAGCCCAGTAAAGACATAGACACATGAAAAAACTATGCCAGGGAGTATCATAATCAAATTTTCAAACCAGTGAGCAATACAGTGAAAATCTTAAAAAAAATGAAAACATGTTATACATATATATAAAGGCAAAGATAACATGTTTCTAAGTAGGAAAAAATGCAGGCAAGTGGACGTCTTTTAAAAGTACTGAAAAAAGAACAAAAGATGCACATTAGGTGAGATCCCATCAAATGACCCCCCTCCTCCTACCCCTCCCCCTTGCTAGACTATATTTGTGTTTTATTGTTCATGTGGATGTGTAATTATTTATATATTGGTTTCATATTAGTATTGAGCACATTGGATTTTTTCCCATTTTGGGGATACTTTAATAGAAGAATGTGTTTCAACCCCATCCAGGTAAACATAAAAGATGTAAGGTCTACATCTTTTCTTATGGCTGAATAGTATTATATGGTATACACACACCACAGTTTGTTAATCCATTCATAGTTTGATGGGCATTTGAATTGCTTCTACAACTTGGTAATTATGAAATGGGCTGTAATAAACATTCTGGTGTAAATGTCTTTGTGGTAAAATGACTTTTGTTCTTTTGGGTGGATACTAGCAATGGGATTGTGTGATCAAATGGAAGGTGAACTTTTAGTTTTTCAGTATAGAATTCTCCATAGTTCTTTCCATAAAGGTTGTATTAGTTTGCAGTCCCACCAGCAGTGCAAAAGTGTTCCCTTCTCTCCATATCCAACATATGTAGATTTGGGACTTGGTGATGTGGGCTAATCTTACTGGAGTTAGGTGATAAACTCAGAGAGCTTTTAATTTGCATTTCTCTTTCAATGAAAGATTATGAGCATTTTTTTATGTGTTTGTTGGCCATTGAGCTATCATCTTCAGAGAAGTTTCTGTTCCAATCTCTTGCCCTCTTAGAAATGGAGTTGTTTGTTCTTTTCTTGTTGATTAATTTGAGTTCTCTGAAGATTCTAGTTATCAGCCCTTTGTCAGATTCATAACATGCAAAAATCTTCTCCCATTCTGAAGGCTATCTGTTGGCTTTGGTTGTGCTACCCTTAGCTGTGCAAAAGGTTTTCAGCTTGATCAAATTCCAGTTATTTATTTTTAGTGTTGCTGCAATTGCTGGGGGAGGGGGAGCTTCCTAATAAAATCTTTTTCCAGGCCAGTATTTAAGCGTATGCTCCACTATCTTCTAGAATTTTTGTTTCATGACTTAAATTTAAATCTTCTATCCAGTGAGAATCGATTTTTAACAGTGGTAAGAAATGTGGGTGCATTTTCGGTCTTCTATAGGGGACTAACCAGTTCTCCCAGTACCACTTATTAAACAGGGATTCTTTACCCCAGTGCACACTTTTGTTAGGCTTGGCTGGGTTCATATCTAGATTCTCTATTCTATTCCATAGATTTACTTCTATTTTTGATTTCTGTAGACTTATAATCTGAATTCTGGTAACTTGATGCCTTCAGATTTGTTTTTATTTCTAAGAATTGTCTTAGCTATTCAGGATTTTTTCTGGTTCCATATGAAACAGCTACTATTTTTTCAAGTTCTTCCAAGTATAACATTGGTGCTTTGAAGGGGTTGCATTAAATCTGTAGATTGCTTTGGATAGTATGGACATTTTAACAATGTTGATTCTTCCCAGCCATGAGCATGGTGTGTTTTTCCATTTGTTAACATCTTCTGATATTCCTCCCCCACCACCCTCCACCTCAGGGTTCATAGTTCTCTTTATAGAGATCTTTCATGTCCTTTGTTAGATATATTCCCAGGTATTTCATCATCTTTGGTGCTACTGTAAACGGAATGAGTCTTTGATTTTCTTCTTGGCTTGACTGTTTTTGGCATACATGAAGGTTATTGGTTTGTGGGTATTGATTTTGTGTTCTGAGATGTTGCTATATTCCTTGATTACTTCTGAGAGCTTTGTAGTTGAGTCCCTGAGGTTTTTCAGGTACAAGATCATGTCATCCACAGAGAGTGAGCATTTGACCTCCTCTTTTCCCATTTGAATACCCTTGATCTCCTTCTTCTGCCTAATTGCAGTGGGTAGGACTTCCAGCACTACACTGAACAGCAGTGGTGACAGTGGGCATCTTGTCTAGTTCCAGATCTGAGTGGAAATTTTTTCAGTTTTACTTCATTCAATGTGATACTGGCTATGGATTTTCTTTAGATGGCCTCTATTAGTTTAAGAAATGTCCTACCTAAGCCTATTTTCTTAAGTGTTCTTATCAAGAAAGGATGCTGGATATTATGAAAAGCCTTTTTTGCATCAATTGAGATGAAAGTATAATCTTTGTTTTTGATTTATGTGGTGAATTATATTTATTGATTCACTTATGTTGAACCAACCTTGCATCTCTGGGATAAAACCCAAATTGATCATGGTGTATAACTTGTTTTAATGTGTCACTTTATTTTGCTTGCTAAGATCTTACTGAATATTTTTGCATTGCTATTCATTAATGATACTGGTCTGTAGTTTTTTGGTTAGACCCTTTTCTGGTTTGGGGATGAGGGTGATATTTGCTTTGTAGAATGTGTTGGGGATAATTCCTTCCTTCTCTATGCTTTGAAATAGATTATGCAATATAGGAACTATGTCCTCCTTGAAGGTTTGGTAGAATTATGGTGTGAAACGATCTAGTTCAGATCTTTTCTTTTTTGGGGAGATATTGTATAGTTGAGGCTATTTTAGTGCTTGATATAGGTGTATTCAAAATTTCTAATTCTTTCTGGTTGAGTTTAGGAAGGTGGGTGGCATGCTTCTAGTATTGGTCCATTTCTTCTACATTTTCATATTTCTGGGAATAGAGTTTTTTGTAATAATCATTTAGGATCTTTTGTATTTCTGTCATATGTATTGTTATTTCCCCTTTATTATTTCTGATGGAAGTTATCAGAGATTTTACTTTTCTGTTTCTGGTTAGTCTGGCCAATTTTATTAATCTTCTCAAAGAGCCAGAATTCTTGTTTTGCTGATCTTCTGAATAATTCTTTTGTTTTCAGTTTCATTTAATTATGCTTTAATTTTGGTTATTTTCTTCTGCTGGGTTTGGGGTTGGATTATTCTTCCTTTTCCAGTTGCTTCATATGGCCCATAGGGTTGTGGATTTGCTGTGTTTCTGGGTTTTTTTGATGAAGGCAGCTAAAACTATAAATTTCCCTCTTAGGACTGCCTTTGCAGTATCTCACAGGTTTTGATAGTTTATGGCTTCATTATCATTTTGTTCTGGTAATCTAATGATTTCCTTCTCAATCTCATCTTTGACCCAGTTGTTATTCAGCATAAGATTATTTAGTTTCCGGGCAGCACCTGTGGCTCAGTGAGTAGGGCACCGGCCCCATATACCGAGGGTGGTGGGTTCAAACACAGCCCCAGCCAAACTACAACAAAAAAATAGTCGGGTGTTGTGGTGGGTGCCTGTATTCCCAGGTCCTTGGGAAGCTGAGGCAAGAGAATCGCCTGAGCCCAAGAGCTGGAGGATGCTGTGAGCTGTAACACCACGGCACTCTACCGAGGGTGACAAAGTTAGACTCTATCTCTAAAAAAAAAAAAATTAGTTTCCATGACTATTTTTGAATATGAATATTTCTGTTGCTGTTGAATTCAACTTTTATTCCATGATAGTCCAAGAAGATACAAGGAATAATTTTTATTTTTTTGAATTTGTTGAGGTTAGACTTGAGACCTAAGATATGATCAACTTTGGAGGATGATCCATGGGCTGATGAGAAGAATGTGTATTCTGTTTTGTTAAGATGAAATGTTCTGTATGTCTTTTAGGTCCATTCATTCTAGGGTCATGTTTAAGTTCATTATTTCATTGTTTAGTTTCTGCTTAGAGGATCTGTCCAGTTCTGCCAAAGGGTATTAAAATCTCCAACTATTATAGTGCAGGAAGATATTGTTCAGATTAGTTAGGGTTTGTTTTATAAATCGAGGAGCATTCAGGTAGGATGTGTAAATGTTAATTATTGAAATCTCTTCATGTTGTATGCTTCCCTTGACAAGTATGTAGTGTCCATCCTTGTCTTTCCTTCTTTTTATTGGTTGAAATCCACTTGTAACTGCAAATAAGATTGCAACTCCTACTTTTTTCTGATTTCCATTTGCCCAGAGTACTGTTTTTCATCCCTTCACCCTAAGTCTTATTTTATCCTTTGAGGTTAGATGTGTTTCTTGGAGACAAGATACCTGGCCTGAACTTTTACATCTAGTCAGCCAGCCTCTGCCTCTTTAGAGGAGAATTCAAGCTTTTTCACATTTATTAAGAGAAATGATATGGTGAAGTTTTGGTTATCTTGTTTTTCAGAGGTCCAGAGCTTATTTTTATCTCTTTCACTATTGTGAAAGCTAAGCTTTGTTCTTTTATTTCTGGGTGATTTTACTTTGGTGGTGGACCATTGTGCTGGTCATTGTGAAAAATGGGTCTAATTACTTCCTGTAGAGCTAGTTATGGCAAATTTCCTCAACATTTGGATGTCAGTAAAATATTTGATTTCTTTATCACAAATGAAACTCAGTTTAGCAGGATACAGGATCCTGGGCAGAAAATTATTTTGTTTAAGAGAGTTAAAAGTTGATCACCGTCCTCTTCTGGCTTAAAAAGTTTTGGCTGAAAGATCTGTGGTTGTCCTGATACTTTCCCTTTGTAATTAAGACTTCTTTTTTCTTTTTTTTGTGGAGACAGAGTCTCACTCTGTCACCCTCGGTAGAGTGCTGTGGAGTCACAGCTCACAGCAACCTCCAGCTCTTGGGCTTAGGCAATTCACTTGCCTCAGCCTCCCAGGTAGCTGGGACTACAGATGCCTGCCACAACGCCCGGCTGTAGTTAAGACTTCTTTTTCACCTGGCTAAGACTTCTTTTTCACCTGGCTTCTTGCAGAATTTTATCCTTCATATTAACTTTGGCAAAATTAATTACAATGTGTCTGGTGGTTCTCTATCACAAATGAAATTCAGTTTAGCAGAATACAGGATCCTGGGCAGAAAATTGTTTTGTTTAAGAGAGTTAAAAGTTGATCACCATCCTCTTCTGGTTTGAAAAGTTTTGGCTGAAAGATCTGTGGTTGTCCTGATACTTTCCCTTTGTAGTTAAGACTTTTCTTTCACCTGGCTTCTTGCAGAATTTTATCCTTCATATTAACTTTGGCAAAGTTAATTACAATGTGTCTGGTGGATGCTTTGTTTGGATTGAGTTGTGTTGGGGTTGTGAAACTATCTACTATCTTAATTTCTGTGTCTCTTGCAATTCTTGGGAAATTTTCTACCATAATATCTTGGGAGTAGAGATTTGTGCCATTAGGACCATCCTCTTCTTCAGGAATTCCTATAATTCAGATGTTTGGTCTTTTGGGATGATCCTATAACTCTCGGGAAATATTCCATTTTTGTCCTTTTTTCTATCTCTTTGAATGCTTGAGATAGTTCAAAAGACTTGCCTTCAGACTAGTTGCTGGTACCTAATCTTTGTTGTCTTTCTTCCTCTTTCTTGGCCTCACCTCTTGTCTCAGTGGGGATGATGTGCACCTCACTTTCTTCCCTCTGTGCTCAACTCCCTACCTTCAGCTTCTCTGAGTCCACTTTAGTCCAACATCTCTCACTTTGTATGGGAACTTCTGTTGAAGGTTGTGAAGCCGGGATTTTAAAAACAATCAGCCTGGCCACTAATAAGATGAATCTCTTAGGTTCTGATGAATCACATTAGCAACTCTCCCCTCTCTGAATTGGAGAGACAGGCAGAAGCACAGCTGAAAATAGAGATATATTGAAGAAGACAAAAGCATGCCTCATCTTCAACAAATAGATAATTGGACCTAAGCTCTGTAAGAGGAGTTTTTAGCAGTTTTAAACCTTTACAAATTTAATAATAAATTTAAGTAACATGCAGCTCAAGAAATTCTAATTCATTAAGTTTTGCGTGTTCTCATTTATTTTCTTCAAAAATTTTTACATTTCTACAAAATTAAAAATTTTTATATTTTAACAATGTTTAAATATACAGTGGCACTATGTACATTCACATAGTTGCACAACCATTACCACCATCCATCTTCAGAACTTTTTTCATCTTGTAGAAATGAAACTCTGTATCCATTATACATTAACTCCCACTTTCCCCCTCCACCCAGCTCCTGGCAGCCACTATTCTACTTTCTGTCTCTGAATTTGACTATTTTGCTTAGCTTGTATGAGTGGAATCATACGCAGGTTTATTTCAACTTGTTTTAATGTCTTCAAGGTGCATGTTTTAGCATGTGTCAGAATTTTATTTTTTAAAGGCTGAATAATATTTCATTGTATGTATATGCTATATTTTGTTTATCCATTCATCCTTAGAGGGACATTTCTTCTACCTTTTAGTTATTGTGACTAGTGCTACTGTAAACATAGCTGTACAGATATCTGTCTGTGTCCCTGCTTATTCTTCTGGACTATGCCCAGAAATGGAATTGCTAGATTTTTTTTTTTTTAAAGAGACAGAGTCTCACTTTATCGCCCTCGATAAAGTGCTGTGGCGTCACAGCTCACAGCAACCTCCAACTCCCAGGCTTAAGTGATTCTCTTGCCTCAGCCTCCCAAGTAGCTGGGACTGTAGGTGCCCACCAGAATGCCTGCCTATTTTTTTGTTGCAGTTTGGCTGGGGCCGGGTTCAAACCCACCACCTTGGTATATGTGTTTGGCACCCTACCCACTGAGCCACAGGTGCCGCCCATGAATTGCTAGATTTATATAGTAATTCTCATTGTAAATTCTTTGAGGAACTGCTATACTGTTATCCATAGCAGCTACATCATTTTACATTTCCACCAAAATAGTGTACAGTTTTCCAGTTTATCCACATGTTCATCAATATTTTTTATTTTCTGGGGTTTGTTGATAGTAGCTAATGGATATAACGTGGTATCTCTTTGTCTTTTGAACTTGAATTTCCCTAACTGGTGATCTCAGCATTTTTTTTTCATGGGTATATTGGCCATTTGCATGCCTTTTGTGCAGGAATGTCTATTCAGGTCTTCTATTTTTTAATCTGGTGGTTTTGTTGAGTTTTAGGAGTTCATACATTCTGGATATGAATCCCTTATCAAAAGGATCAAATACAAAATCAATTTGCAAGTATTTTATGTCATTTTGTGAACTGCCTTTTTACTTTGTTGATAGTGTCCTTTGGTGCACAGAAGTTTTTAATTTTGATGAAGTCTATTTTGTCTATTTTTCATTTTACTTGTTTTGCTTCTGGTGTCATATCCAAGAAATCATTGCCCAAACCAATGTATGATGCTTCCTCTATGCTGTCTCCTAAGAGTTTTAAACCTTTAGGTCTATGTTTATGTTTTTATCTCTTTTTTAATACACTGTATGTAATTCTGGTATATACTCCTATATTTTTAGAAAGTGCTACTTTAGCCATACTCTAGTGTAGCTATTTAAGATTATGTGGCTGAATTGTACAGTATTAGCTGGAACAAGCAGAACAGTTTCAAGATCCAGGAACTTGAATATTTGAGAAGGCTGTGGTGTCAGCATCTTTATCAGCTCCAACGTTAAAATTATTTCATCCTTGTCCAAATTAATCACTTAAGTACCATTAAACTAACTGACTAGGCAAAAGAGTATGGTCCTTTGGAAGATTCTGTCCTGTGTTTTATGAAGCCAGAAGCAGTTATAACATTATAGCCTAGAGGAGTTTGAGAGTGGGGATGGGATAAAAAGATAGCCTTTCCGATGAGGTCAAGAACAAAGAATTTAGGGTTGTTACACCTCTTCCAGGCCAGAGTCTTTACCAAACCACTTATAATTTTCACTGTGATCTCTCAATCTTATCTCTCCTCCTATAACACCATACTGTCTGAGGACGTGAGGTACAGGAGCATACTAGAAAGAAATTAACCTACCTGTGTTTATCTAACACTGTAAGACTATTTAATATTTGCACAAGAGTACAAGGTGGAGGCTCGGCTCCTGTAGCATAGTGGTTACGGCACCAGCCACATACACCAAGGCTGGCAGTTTGAACCCTGCCCAGGCCAGCTGAACAACAATGACAACTACAACAAAAAAAACAGCTGGGCATTGTGGCAGGCATCTATAGGCCCAGCTACTTGGGAGGCTGAGGCAAGAGAATCACTTAAGCCCAAGTGTTAGAGGTTGCTGTGAGCCATGATGCCACAGCATTCTACCAAGGGTGACATAGTGAGACTCTGCCTCCAAAAAAAAAAGTACAAAGTGGAGACATCAGATATAAGATTCATAGATAAAATGAGAGACAGCTAAGCATTCTGGAACCTTTGCTAAGTGGTTGGGTAAAACATAGATATGTCCTTTAACACGTTTTTCTGTCCTGTGTCCAGGACTCTCAGTTGTCAGATGCGGCCAGCAGAGAGCTCCATGCCCACGCTCAGGAACGACTGCAACACTACTTCATGGGCAGGGCCCTAGAAGAGAGAGCCCAGCAGCACAGAGACGCTTTGATGGCTCAGATCAGCACCAGTATTGAACAACTAATGAGTATGTGCTCATTCCCTTTGTTTCCTAAAGGGAACAACTTATCCAAGATCTGTGACATCTAAAATCTTCAGAAAGAAAACACTATTTGGGGGTCTTTTAGTTCATCTCCTGTCCACAAGAAATTTCTAGCATATCAGCATATAGTGCTTTCAGATGATAAAGATTTTATAATCTCCTTCTTGCTTGCTTCGCCCAGCTCAGACAAAGTTATTAACTTCAAAGATGCTGAGCCCTTGTATCTAGATTCTGCTATGTAATCTGAAAAAT
Source organism: Perodicticus potto (assembly GCA_963574655.1). Taxonomy (NCBI): domain Eukaryota; kingdom Metazoa; phylum Chordata; class Mammalia; order Primates; family Lorisidae; genus Perodicticus; species Perodicticus potto. The sequence continues at coordinate 10,038 of CAUYRH010116050.1, forward strand.
ATTTGGTCATATTTTAGAAATGGATGATGATAATAGTTAAAGTGCCATTCCCTTATAAAGAACTATATAATTTGTAATGAAGAGCTTTCGCAAAAATTAATTTATCTGTGCCTTACAGCCACGAGTCCATTTAATGAGAGATTTCATCCAGGAAGCCACACAGTGTTTCAGTCAGCCTCTTGGGATTTTCTTTAGTGTATGTGGACGGAAAGGCCAGAGTTCTCTCTGTTTTTTTAATTAATTAATTAATTTTTTATCTCAGATTGATATGAGGGCACAGATATTTAGGTTACATTGTTTTTGTTTCTAAGGTAAAGTTCAAGTTTAGTTGCGCCCTTCACGCAGCGGCATGCAGGACACCCTCACATTGTGCACATCAAGTGAGATCCTGCCATTCACCTTCTCTTCTCTCCTCTTCCCTCCCCTTTTTCTCCTTTGCCCTTCCCCTCACTAGACTAACTTGTGTTTTTCTTTCATGTGGGCACATAGTTGTTTATATATTGGTTTCATATTAATATTAAGTACATTGGATACTTTTTTTTCCCATTCTTGTGATACTTTGCTAAGAATGTGTTTGAACTCCATCCAGGTAAACACAAAAAAATATAGTCTTCATTTTTTCTTATGGCTGAATAGTAAGTACCCCATGGTATACATATACCATGTAATGTTAATCCATTCATGGATTCATGGGCACTTGGGTTACTTCCACATCTTGGCAGTTGTGCAGAGTTCTCTATTTAATGGCCATTACTTGTGAATTTTGTGTTTTTGAATTGGATAAATGGCTGAAACTGAGCCAAAGGATGAGGTCCTAGTAGTATTTTTTTAGGTCCCTATTCTTTAAATAAGCCAGCTAACAAAAATCTACATCTTCATTTTTTTTTTTAAGCACAGAAGTGACCAGGGTGTGGGAGAATTGCTAGAAGCCACACCTGCAACTATATACCGTATGGTAATGTATGCCATACAGTTAGCAGTGATAATAGATTCAGAGTTTAATTCCTGTCCCTGCCTGTTATTGCACCATTCCAGCTCTGTAGTTTCTAAGTTCCTATTTGCTTGGCACCGGACTCTTCTACTCACCTATTTATTTTCTGTTTACTACAGAGGCACCAAGTCTGAAGGAGGCAGAAGGAAAAGAACCTGAGCTCTTCCTAAGTAGATCCAGGCCTGTGGCAGCCAAGGCCAAGGAGGCCCATCTCACCACCCTGAAGCATATACAGGCACCTTGGTGGAAGAAGCTTGGGGAAGAACCAGGAGATGAGACTGATGTTCCAAAGGATGAGCTTAGTGTAGAATTAGGAACTTTATTCATTGGTGGAACCAAACCACCTTAGAAAGTTACCTTGAGAGCTAACAGGAATCTTTTATTTCAGGAGATTGTATTGGTTCTACCTCTGGCATGCTGATAGACTAACACTATCCAAACTTAAGATTTTGTAGACATTCCTTTCCAAACAAGATTTGCAGTAAACAAAGTTGTTTTCTGCCTCTCTGAATTCTCTTTTCTCCACACCCCCATTCCTGGCTACACACACAGACTTATTTGGCTTTTATTGTGGAACTAAACTCAGCATGGCATTCTGTTTATACAAAATGTGATATTTCTTTCATTTCTACTGTTTCCAACTAATGGTTTTGTCTAAATAAATATTTTCAATAATTGATTAGAAAGACTTGCCAGGATTACTTAAACTTTTCACATTTGTTATCTAGAATTCCTGTTTTCCTATTAATATATAGTAGTATAGGAGGTGTCTTCTTGTTTTGTTAAGGTGAGGAAAGACGGTCAATTGAAGGACATTTCACTATTTTGTATAAAACAATGGTTGTCATTTTCTATTTTGTTATTTCTAAAAGGAACTACACACAATCCAACTGAGTCAATGCAAGAAAAAAATCTCTCCAGATAAAACTGTACTCTATTAAACTATGAGAACCATATAACTATTTCCCTTTTTGTCTTTTCTTCTAGGAGTCTTAAAGCTAAATATGTTTACTTTTCAGTACTATCCTAGGTACATATGATTTAGTTCCAACCTTAGTAGTTTCTGATTTTCCTATATTTAATTACTTCTTAATGCTAGAAGCCACCTCATTTGTGTCTTTAGCAATATGAAATTTAAGTTAATATCACTTAACAAATCATAAATCCGTATCATAAGGAACCTGGAAGGTATAAATGAGTGGAAATAACCAGTGTTTCTGGATAGAAAGACCAAGTGGTTAATGTTAGTAAAATCCTAGTCAAAATCCTATAATTTGTATTCAGAATTGGAAAAGAAGTGCATAAAATTCACATGTAAGGATAAGCAGATGATAGTTCTGGTTTCACTTACAACGTGGAAAGCTACACGGGAGTGTTGCTTCTACAATAACAAAATGCCAGATAGTCTACAAAAGTAATTTTTCTTGAGCCCTCAAGTAGCTGAGGCCTCAAGCTAACTACAATAACTGAAGTAGAACTTAGTAACTGTGAAATGAAGAATTTCACCTATAGTAGAACACAGGGGAAAGAGATGGCTTGAGAAATCAATTAAAATTTTAACAAATTTTTAAAGGCCAAGTGTGAGTTAGCATGTCCATTAAGAATATCTCTAGGAGGGCGGCACCTGTGGCTCATCGAGTAGGGCGCCAGCCCCATATACCAAAGGTTGTGGGTTCAAACCCGGCCTCAGCCGAACTGCGAAAACAGAAAAATAGCCAGGCGTTGTGGCGGGTGCCTGTAGTCCCAGCTACTCGGGAGGCTGAGGCAAGAGACTCGCCTAAGCCCAGGAGCTGGAGGTTGCTGTGAGCTTTGTGACGCCATGGCACTCTATCAAGGGCGATAAAGTGAGACTTTGTCTCTACAAAGAAAAAGAAAGCCATTTCCTAAAGGGGGAGACGGGGAAAGACCAGGAGAGAAACAGCGAGAGCTTTTCTCTCCCCACTTGAGTTCTCTCTCTCTACCAGGAGCTTTAGTGTTTTCTGTATTCTTTTCTATAAATAAATTCTGTCTTACCACTGGGAAGAAAAAAAAAAGAATATCTCTAGGAGCCCCATACAGAAGAATTTGGACGTCTACCAAATGTTCATATAAAAAGTGGGGATCAAGGCAGGAGGCCTGAGGAGACCCCTTAATGGCACAGGTAAATGTGAAAGAATAAGCTGCTACAGGGTGACAAGCCCAATTCCCCACAAAATTCCCCATGCCTTTTAAAAGCCTTAAGCTGCTAGAGCAGGGCAACAAGTTCTCTTTCCTTCAATACTCCAGCAAAATTCCATTGTATATAAGGAAGGAATGAGGGAAGCAGAGGAAACACTAGCCCTGGACACAAGCAGAGATCTAGTGTTGCTGAGGGAGGGATAGAAACAAAATACCTTCATCTCTGGGGGAGGGAATCATCTTGGGCCCCCAAATCCTGTGTCAATATGAAGAGCTCTGCTAATGCTAGTGAAAAAATTCCTATGCAAGACCAAACATAAAAGGCAGTTTGATTGCCATAGGGTACAGGCATAGGAATCCCAGAAGTCATCATAGTCATCTACTGATTAACTTTAAACCAACCAGCATCAGTTAGTCCAGATGGTTCCTAAGATTACTGTTCCACAAAATTGTTAACCTTACTTATCCATTATCTATAAAGAACAAAACATTCTGCGGAGGGAAAAACCAGATGTACATTAACCTTATCTCAATTTTCCACTCCTCACGTCCCTTCAAGAAATTCCAGACTGCAGCAAGCTCTATTTTCAGTGCCTGCCTCCCACAAGACTAGTTTGCTAATCACGTTGGAGGATCTTCAAAGGAACATCTCTTCCTATAGACCTTGAGTTGCTGTCAAGAATAAATTTATGACAGTCTGAAATCCATTTTAACTGTTGTTCCCTACACTGAGCCCACTCCCTATGGAATCAGGATGCATCATCCACCTGGGACATCAATATACTCACTAGCCAGGAAACTCAACTGAGCATGGGTGTTCAGGGTTTTCACTGGAGTTTCATTTCTTAGGTATCATTTATTGAATCATTGATGATGTGATTGAACTCAAATCTCCAGCCACAATCTCCTTCAGGGAGATACCATGTAGCCCAAAGCCCCAAGTTTCTCATCAAGTGTTGATTTTTTGGCATGACTCAGCTCCCATCCTAAGTTACCTCCTTGGCATAAGGTATGATCCAAGGACCTATTATGATGAACAAAGACATTCCTATTACTCAGGAAATTTGGACCAAAAAACCCACACAAATTATTGTACAACACCCTCACACTGTCAGATATAAAACGATGTGCCCGTATTGGCACAAGTAGTTTCTACCTCAGTCTTTCTCTGTTCTATATATGATGTCTGACATTTGGTCAAAAACTTGAGAAATAAAAGTTCTAGGTATAAAAAAATCTTTTGTGCCAGTACCATGCTGTCTTGACCACTATGGCCTTATAATACAGCCTAAAATCTGGTATGGTGATACCCCCGGCTTTGTTTTTATTACTAAGAATTGCCTTAGTTATACGGGGTTTTTTCTGGTTCCATACAAAGCACAGAATCATTTTAGCAGAATCTGGCTAACAGATTACAGCTTATCATCAAAAAAGTTATACACCATGATCAAGTAGGCTTTATCCCAGGGATGCAGGGTTGGTTTAATATTCGAAAGTCCATCAACATTATTCACCGTATCAACAGAAGCAGAATCAAGGACTATATGATCCTCTCAATAGACGCAGAAAAAGCATTTATCTCATAGTCTTTACTGGTAAAATGCATAAAATAAACCTTGCCACACAGCGTTGTTATGAGGATGAAACATATATGGTGTTGTCTGGTACAGCACCTGACATGAAGGAAATGAATCTGGAGATGCGGATCTAATGAGTAAATAGGGCACAGTGAGGACTGAGAGCACTCTGTGACTAAGGAAAGACTGCAATTGCTTTTCTTGGAATATAAACTTCCAGTTAGCCAGAAATTTGCCACTTAGTTCACTGCTGAATCACAATGTCTAATGTAGAAACTGACATACAGGAGGTGCCTCATGAAATATTTGGCTATTCTTTTTGTTTCTTAAACCTCAGAAAACAAGATTTTACGATCCTCATCAGTAATTATTTGGACATGCTAACTCCCCTTTGTTGCAACTACAAACCATTTCAACTTAATCAATTCCCAGCTCAGCATTTCACTGAGAATTGAGTTGTACTGGAAAGGTGCACTTCTTCCAGCTTAGCTGTTATTAATTTCAAGTTGCTTTAATGTTTAATATCAGGTCTCACTCCTCCCAGGCTGAGAGACGGGCTCCTCTGCCTCTCCTCTGGCTTCTTAATTGGCACCTTGTGAGCTGCAAACTGCACACTGTGAATGAGCTAAATACCAGGTTCTGGCTGACATTTCCTTTTTGACAAAATTCAGCAGGTTCAGCCCCAGAAATTCTGGGAAGAACTGCAGAAACAGCTCTGAATGAAGGGACACAAACATTCCTAAGGGTTTTTTTCCCTCAATTATCTTTGCAATTACACATTTGCAGAACCAGTATGTGGGTGAGGGTAAGAGAAGGTGATTCCCAAATGAAGAGTTTGAGATTTATTATTTGGTGTTGTAAATAACCAAGACTGCATATCTACATGTCAAGTCTAGCATAGCCCCTTTAAATCTACAGCGGATAGTGCTATAGATCAACTCTGCAAGGATCAGCCACATATTTATTTAGTGTTAATCTGAGTACTGGTCCAGCCATGCCATCTCCTAGAAGCAGAGCTGTTAGATGGAGACTGAACGCATTGAGGGGAACTGCAGCAATTGTGTGCCAATAATGAAATGCCATAGATGCAGCCCAAAGTCAATGTGATGCCAACACATGACACGCCCACGTCGGCCAAGGAGCAGGGATCAGGTTTGCCAGATAAAATTCTGGACCTTAAAGATGGGCAAACTGTCCTTTCCCAGTGTTCTGTTGGGCCCCAGGCCAGGTGTAATTATGCCCCAAGTTCTACAGAGCCTTTCATGGGAACATATTTGCCATTTTCTGACCTTCACCCGTCTAACTTTATCGGCTTAAACTCAGTCCCAGAAACTTGAGCATTCAGTGTCTTCAATGCAGCTACTGGGAATAAAAGCCACCTGGACACTTGGTGCCACTGTCCAGCTCACACACATGTTCTCACTCTGCCCGTTTCTGTGCCCTGGAGTGATAATACACTACCCACTTCTGCTTCTCCAAACAGCTTTTGCCTGTGTTTGTCTTTCTTGTGCTCTCCTTTACCCCCAGGAGTTCAAAGATTATTGATTCCTTTTCCTGGCATGTTTTACTCTACGCACTGCCTTGTAGTAGATGCTGGGGTTTATTCTTCAATATTGATTCTATTTGTTCCTCAATGAGGAGCATCAATGTGATGGGAGAACTGTGCTGGGGAGCCAAGATGTACTTCTGTGGTTGACCTCCATGACCCAAATCTCAGGAAGGTTAGACAGGGGAGGTTTTCTAGAAGCTTCTGAGAAAGGTCTTTCTTGCTTTTACAAGAAAATGATGGTAAGTTATGATTTATCTCTCTTCCATTTGAACAAAGAAGCACCTAGTGGTTAAGGCTGTGCCACTGTCCTACAGCCATGAGGGGAGATAGAGGCAGGATGAAGCCAACACCATGGAGGGAAGGCAGCAGCCTGTGTCCCCAGTGACATAGCTTCACCTGTAGCCCCATCAACTCTGCACCCCCCACCTGCAGACCAACTGTCATCTGACAAATGTACTTGTTCACATTAGTTTCAGTTTCTTATTCCTTACAGCTGAAGAGATCTTAGTGTCCCCCCCCCACCCACACACACACATCTCCTCTCCTGATGACTTCCACTCGCACTTCCTCAAGTGTAATTTTCCTGGGCTGCCTGGGTCTGGGCTAGGTGCCCTGCGTGACAGCTCTGATCCTTCTTAGACTCTCTGCCATTGCTGTGTGATATTCTGCTCCAACTGCTAGAATAGAATTCCCAAGGGCAGGGGCTATTTCTATCTTGCTCCAAGTCAGCCACAGGGCAGGTACTTATTAAAAGTTTGCTGACGGAAGAGCCTCCTATGCCCTGTGCACTGCACCAGCCTAGCACAATTGTCCACTGAAGGTCGGCTCTGTCCACTGTCTGGTGCCGCCTCCAGCTGCTTGTGGCAATGCTGCCTACTCTCTTTATTTAGCCCATCTGGTTTTATGGCTTCCTTCCTAAGGCATCCCTGCACCATCAGCCCATCCATCCAGCCAGGCCCTCTAGTTTCCAAGCTAGAAAGGATTTCCTTTCCTCTCTAATTGTCCCTGTGACATTGGTCAGCCCAGCACCTGTCCTGCTTCCATTTCCTGTCCCTTCCTGGCCTGTCTGAGCCTTCAATGAGTTTCTTCTCCCAACTTCTATCTAAACACTAAAGCAATTGCCAAGTTTCTTATTTCTGAGGTCTTCGCAAAATATGAAGTAAAATTCAAATGTGTGTTTTAGGGCTTCCCTTCAACCTAACAGACAACCAAGAAGCTAATGGGATTGCAGGGCTGGGGAGTTGTTTGAACATGTTGTTAAGGAACAGTGGTACTTTTTTCATGTAGCTCAGGTGGCAACATTGAAGACACACATATTTCAAAACACAAAGACAAAAAAGCAGAAGTCATCTTTCTCTTACACACAGAAACTGAAAGGTGGCGCACTGGGAGACTGTCAGACGATCTTTAATGACGCAAACCGTGAAGGACCACTCTCCACTTCACACGCGCTCTCTCTAGAATGGCTGTGATGGAGTTCTCAGAATGGTATTGTGAGGACAAATATCCACTGGTCTCCACTCCTGCATTTATTGCAGAAGAAATCATAAGTGAAAATATTCATAATTCCCACAAAGCATAGACACTTAAGCAATAACATCCTTTACCTTCAGGAGAAAAACCAAAGTTTTTCTTATTTTTTAAATTATACATTCATTTAGGTCAATAATAATTATCTTCTGTCCAATGCCTTCTATGCATTGAAGCTTAACTTAAAGTATAGTTTTTTTAGGTAACTTTTTGTTAGATAATTCAAACATACAAAATAAAAGAGAGAGAATCTTATAATGAACCCAATGTCTCCATCACTTTGCTTCAGCAAGTAGCACATTATGGTTAATCTCATTTCACTGACCTCCCTCTCGTGCTTTTCCCCAACATCCTCTTATTTAATCTCTCAGTGAGAAAAGTTCCATCAACAGCCCATTTAGAATGGGAAAATGAATGATCATCTTCCTCATTCAGGTCAATCCATGGCAAAGCCAGGACGTGAGCAAGAGTCTCAATTCTGTCAGAGCCCAGTGCAGGCCACCTCGTAGCAGAGGCGCCGAGGGTCTGTCAGTCCTGAAGGAACCACTAAGTTAATCAACCAATGGTTGTTGAGTTCTAATGTTATAGCCACACTAGGTTAGCCGCAATTTAAAAATATGTAAAAAGATTGCTTAAAAAGTGGGCTCTGTGACGGAGGTAATTTTTTAATAGCATTATGGAGATATAACTTAAACACCATAAAACACACTATTTCCAGTGTGTGATTCAATAGACTCAACTGTGCCTGCAGGGCTGTGTAATTGCCAATAGCAGTGAATTCTGGCTGTTGAAATCTGCTTTATCCCCAGAGCCTAAAAACAGTGCCTGTGTTCAATAGGTATTTGTTGAATAGATGAAGGCAAAATAAGATGTATGCCCTCAAGGAGCTTGCTGTAGAGTGGTTTGGAAAAGATATATACACATGGATAGTTATGGAATAAGATAGTTTATAATAACATACTTACTCATTCATTTGTTCAGTCAGAAGATGCTTCTTGAATGCCTACTTCATGGTACATGGAATTGCTATTGTAAGCTTCATCCTCATTTTGGAAATACCCAATAAATTAAGAAATAGTGACTTGTGTGCTTTGTTATTATTGAATGCACTCAGTCTTTTAATGTTTATGTAAGGAATGTTTACTGTTTGGCTTTACAAAAATTTCCTGCCTTTGGAAAGATGCTGCAAATGCGCTTTTGGATGCATATTTATAGCTTCTAGTCTGGGGTCCTATTCTAAAGTAAGAAATACTAGTGAGACACAACCTGCAGCAAGCAGCCTTTTCTCAATGTTGGGACAACACCCAGGAGTCATTAGAAATTCAGAGTCATAAGATGTTAATTCTCAAAAGTCTCAGAGCCAGAGTCTTCCAATGTATCTTCAGCTTTCAAAACAACAACAACAAAAATGAATCCTTTTTTTTTTAAGTTAATAAAATTTGGAAGCATTTATTAAATTTCATAAAGTGAAGGAAAATTAGTTTTCAAACTGTATGATAATAATGTGAAGGAATTTAAGCTTATTGCTAAATTAGTTCTTTCCAAAAAAAACAAAAAGAGTTAGTGACTGAGGTTAGACTATAGCCTAATTTTATTGATCTTTTGGCATTTTCCAAGTTTGGTCATAAGCAAAGCAGAGATGCTCTAACACTATATTTTATGCTTTTATCAGGGGTGAATGGTTGTGATACAAAACACCTTAATACAAAAGAAGGAACAGCCGAAAAAAAAAAAAGTAAAATATATCACACTTTTCTGAATTTATAAAGTTTAAAGTTCAGTTAGGTAAGAGTTTGGGTAATGGTTTGATTTTATGTCCGTCGGAGAAGAACTAAGTTTGGTTCATGTTGTTTGTGCATCTACAACCTAAATGTTGGAGAATAATCTCCTAATGAACAAAATGTACCTTTCTATGGGCTTTTATTATTTATTTATTTATTGAGACAGAGCCTCAAACTGTCACGCTGGGTACAGTGATGTGGCATCACAGCTCACAGCAACCTCCAACTCCTGGTCTCAAGTGATTTTCCTGCCTCCACTTCCAAGTAGCAGGGACCACAGGCACCCTCCACAACACCCAGCTATTTTTTGGTTGCAGCCATCATTGTTGCTTGGTGGGCCCAGGATGGAATCCAAACCTCCAGCTCAGATGTTTGTGGCTGGAGTCTTAGCCACTGAAGCCACCAAGCCTTCTATGGTCTTTTAAATAAGTCTATATACTACAGAAACCATTAAGACTAATATTTTTAGATCTTTTTCTGTTTTTAAAAAGTACTAAATGTCTCTATACATTGTTTTCATCTCAGTCCATTAGTTTTAATTTTCCAGGACCATATTCAAACCCTGTTTGAGGTTCAGCGATAAATAGAGCCCTATCTGTGGCAAAGAGCGACAAAATAGGCTTTTATTGAGTTGAAGGACCCTGTCTCCATCTTTGTGGTGGTGCATGGAAGCAGAGCTCTGAACAGTGGACTCTGGCCCTGTCTTCATCTGTGTGGCCAAGAGGGGCAGCAACACTCTGAACAGTGGACTCTGGCCCTGTCTTCATCTGTGTGGCTGAGAGGGGCAGCAGCGTTCTGAACAGTAGACTCTGGCCCTGTCTCCATCTGTGTGGTGGAGCACGGCAGCAGAGTCTGAACAGTGGACTCTGGGGGCGGATGTCTGGGGTCCTGGATTTCTTGCCCCAGGAGCAATGCCATCCACTAGGAAGTGGCAGGTGCCTAGGAGAGTTTTATTTATTTATTTACTTATACATTTATTTACTTTTGAGACAGAGTCTTTGTCACCCTGGGTAGAGTCACAGCAACCTCAAACTCTTGGGCTCAAACGATCCTCTTGCCTCAGCCTCCCAATTAACTGGCACTACTGGTACCTGCCACAATGCCTAGTTTGTTTTTCAATTTTTTTTTTTTAGTACAGACTGAGTCTTGCTCTTGCTCAGGCTGGTCTCAAACTCCTGGGTTCATGTGACCCACCCTACTTGGCCTCCCAGGGTGCTACGATTACAGGGGTGAGCCACCACACCCAGCCCAAAAGTTTTAAATGATAGATTTTGATATTTCTTATGCCCAACTAATTCCCTAGTAATTGTATGCATTTATCAAGTTGGTTTAACTTTAGGGACTAGCCACTTTTAAATACTCAGAATCTAAAGTCTTGTGACCTAATCAAGGGTGACTATATGACATTATAGAACAGAGCACAGTTTAGAATCAGCCAGACCTGGATCTGAAGCCTTAGCTCCACAACTTACCAGCTTTGAGCTCTTAGAGAGTCTTTCAACCATGTCAGGGTAACAGCGCCACCACCCAGGGATTGCTGGAAACCATGAATGAGATACAGTCTGGTGTATGACAAGCACTCAACAGATGAAAGCTGCTATTATGTCATCATTGCGGTAGTGCCTTGCTCCTAAAGATGAGTGATAAAATAGGACACTCAAGGTCTCAGTCATCATACAAATGATGCCAGTCAATCCATTTTTTAGGAACACAGGATAAGGAGCTTGAACTATAAATAAGACACAGTGTCTGACCTGAAAAAAAAAATGCCATGTGTACGACCAACATACTGTGCTCAGCAACACTGCTAATCAGAATATGATGAAGTCATCTAAAGCCGTGCTAGCTAAAGTATGCTATACGGACCAGCAGCAGAATCTTCATCTGGGAGCTTGTAACAACAAGGCTCTCAGGTCCCACACCAGGCCTTCTGGATGAGAACCTACATTTTAAGATCCCCATTCAATAAATAGGCACATAGACCTTTGAGAAGCAGTAGTCTAAAGTGTTACAAAGTTCTATGTTGGTAATTAGTGCTGGTAGTGGGGTTGGAAGTTGTGCTGATGAGGTTTAGTTAATACTGAGTCTTGTAGGATCACCAAGGTTTCAAAGAATGACAAAAGGACATTCTAGGCTGAGGAAATGGTAAAAGCAAAGGCATGGAAATGTAAAATTATGTCTCTCCCTAATGTGTGTGATGTTATCAGAGAAACAAGTAGTAGCTCATCAACTAATTTATAGAGAATATGGGATGAAGTGATAGGAGATGAGGCTAAAATGTGTGATTGGCAACACATGGTGACTTGAGGAAACCTAAGGCACCCACACAGGAGTGCACGGATGTCTGGGCAGAGGGAGGCCATCGTGGTTTATTTGCACACATGTGAGGAGACACAGGGAAGGGGGATGGAAGCCTGAAGAGCCCCAGAAGACAAGCTGCCCTGGCAACTCTATAGGAGTCTGACAAACGAAGAGGAGTGTGAGGACTAAAGAGGAAACAAGCAGCTGACAGCGTGAGAGCAGTACTAGCATTGGAATTAATAAAGACTTTTGCTTATGGCTGGGGTGATGGAGCCCAAGCCCAAGACACCAGCTAAGACTGGATCACAGAGCAGGGAGGACTGGAAGAAAGACGACTGGTTCATTGTTGGACAGAAGTGTTCTAAGGACATCCATGTGGAGATGCACATGAAGCTAGTTTGGGCTGAGTGAAGAGGTCAGGATAGACATGCAGATTCTTTTGAGGCTTTTCTGTGTAGGAGGGAGTTGAAATTCTGGTAGTGTATGAAATCAACCAAATAGTGATTACAGTGTGAGGTAGAAAAGAAACCAGACATAAAAGATTGGAGACTGTCCAAAAGATAAGTGGAAAAAATAATAAATGACTGTAGGACATCTTTCTGGGGGTTCTTAGGACACCCTTCCCTTCCCCTCCCCCATCTACCGCATTCCTTTTCCTCATTGAATTGTCCTTGACATAGATGGTAAGCTGCTTTAAAACTCCAAGGATTGGCTCAGGCCCTGAACTTTGCTTGAATAGCTCTAAGCCCCACCCAATTCTGCCAGGAAGGAGGGTTGTATCACAGTCAAAACAGCCACAGTGCCAGCTAGAACTCCATAGTGACTGGCAGCTATTTTTTTGCCACAATGATAAACTACCTAGTACTTCTGTACTTGATGATTTATTCAATATTTCTTTTGCTTGTTGTGTAGACCCTTCCACCCCTCATACCAGCCTCCTGAAAGCGCAAATATGTCAATAATTTGTGTTTATATATGCTGCTTTTTTGTTCACATGATGATTTCTCATCAATTACCTCTTTATTTCTCAAAATAATTGCCAGAGGGGAGCATTTTACCCTCATTTTGCAGATAAGGCGGCAGCAGAAGTTCATAATAACTTTCCCAAGATCTCAGGGTTAATTGTCACGTAACCCAGGTTTTTAGATACTAATTAATTCTCACACTGTTTTCCTATTCTGCGCCTTGTCCTTAAGGTGTTAATAACCTATCCATATCTGAAAACTTGGTTAGAACATTTATTTATTTTAGATCAAATATAATGGTTCACATTATGAAAGAAATAAACCTGCATAATCTGACTTATATGTGGAATCTGAAAAGTTGAATTCATAGAAGTAAAGGATAGATTGGTGGCTGCCAAGAGCTGGGGCAGGGTTCGGGGGAAGGAGAGATGCTATTCAAAGGGTTCAATGTTTCAATTAGACAGAAGGAACATGTTTCGCAACTATATTGCACAGCATGGTGACTATAGCTAATAATAATGAAATCTGTATTTAAAAATGATAATAGAGGAGACTTTAATGTTTATACCACAAAAATGGTAAGTATGTGAGATGATAGATGTGTTGTTTAGGTTGGTTTAATTATTCTCCAATGTATTGATATATTGAAACATTGCATTGCACCAAATAAATATATACAATTATTATTTGTCAACTAAAAAAAAAATGTAATGCTTCGGTCATCTCCTCTGCTAGAAACTAATACCTCTATTTAGATGCTATCACTCCTGTTAACTGGACTCTTTGTCCTTGAGGCTGCATCAAGGGTGTCCTCTATTGATTGGCATATGGTAACCATGTAAGGTAAATTGCCAATTGGAAGCAGCATGGCATATGGAGTTATTTTTACTCTAAAACAATATGACAGTAAAAAATAAATAAATAAATCTTTCTATTGGTTAGGCTTTCATGGCATGGCTTGCCTCCCATTAGAAGGCATTCAAAAAATTCAACACCACTTCTTCAGATCACCCCAAGGCTGCAGGGTGTTTCTTTGGTCAACAAATGACTGTAGGACATCTTTCTGGGGGTTCTTAGGATACCCTTCCCTAAGAACCCATTGATTCAGAAGGAAGGAGAGATGCTATTCAAAGCATCCCATTTGTTGATTAAAGAAACACCCTGCAGCCTTGGGGTGATCTGAAGAAGAAGAGCTGAATGATGCCCAAATACATTTGAGACAATGAGAAACATCATGCCAATGGTGGACTGGCCAAAAAAGTGCTCATTAGGAGAAAAAAAGGAGTATTTTAAGAAGTTATTTTGAAGCACACCTAAGGGAGTGACATAATCTTTTTACAGCATGATTTTTTTTAATAAAAACAACATTTTGTCACATCTTATTTTAAAAATATTTTTTATTTTTATTTTTATTTTTAGAGAAAGGTCTTACTCTATTGCCCAGGCTAGAGTACAGCAGAGTCCTACGAGCTCACTGCAGCCTCAAACTCCTGAGCTCAAGTGATTCTACTGCATGGCTGGAACTATAGGCACATGTCATCATTACCCAGCTAGTTTTTCTTATTTTTCTAGAGACAAGTTCTCTCTGTATTGCCCTAGATGGTCTCAAATTCCTGGCATCAAGTGATCCTCCTTTCTTAGCCTCCCAAAGTGCTAGGATTATAGGCATGAGCCACAGTGCCTGGCCAGACATCTTACTTTTTGATGATTGTACAAAAGAAATTATTGTGCACAAAGCTTTATTTGTCTCCATATTTCAAAAATGTAATATGTATACAAACATACGGAAAAAAATTTATAGGAACGCATATGTAGTTTTATGTAAAATTACATTTGATTTTTATGCAAAGTGTTTTATAAGAAGAGATATAGTATTTGGGTGAAATGTAACTGAATAAATGCATTTTAAACACTATTGTGCAAGAGTTAGTTTTAATATTTTATAGAATAATAATATTCTTCCTTTAACTGAGAATTCAATATCATCATGATATCTTATTATGACATGCAATTACCAGGCAATGCTGTAAGGTAGGTATTATTATGTCTTCTCTGAAGGTAGGTTCTGAGATAGTGAGCAACTCACCTGAGAAAAAAAGCTAGGAAATGGGAAAACCAGAATTAGAACCACAATTCGTTGAGCTCCTAAGTCCCCCTCATAACTACTATTCCTGCTGCCTTGCTTAAGACTACAACACTCCAGCCAGAACCAGCACTCAGGTTTGCTAACTGTCTTGCTAGCGATTTTCCCTCTGTTTTATTCTGTTTTCATAAAGGTAAACTGAAGTTTGAAGTTAGTGCTATTTTAGATTCCAGACATCTAAAAATGTTTTGAAGCTTCCTCTCACAAGCCACAAGTTGGAAACTCTTAAATTTTCCTTCACATATTCCTTGGCAACATGGAGTACTTCCCTTCCCATAATTCAAAATATCACTGGACTTTCAGGATCAATGTCATGACAAGGTCAAAATCAATCTCAAGTGACTCAAATAGGCCCCTGACAAAGCTGCTAAAGGGCAGCTGAGCAGGATTCAGCAACCAAAGACAAACGGCCTCACAAGGAGAGGCCTGGCAGGACTACAGAGCTGGTGATTCCTTTCAATGTGCTCACATCAGGTAGGTTGCAACAGCGGCAGAAAGACAAAGGGAAAATGAGATTTGTCTCAAATGACCAACAATTAAATACACTCTCAAAGATGGGCCAGTCTCAGTTTGTTCATCTAATACTGACCTACAGGAAGGAGAAAATCAGGGCTAGAGGGTCACAGGAAGCAGCCTCGTGGCCCAGACACAGCTCAGGCATCACAGCATTTCTTCTCAGTTTGGCCACACAGTTAATTGTAAATCCTAAAATAAATTTTACATTTGCACCATATGTGTATATATGATACAAATATATATACATATAATGTCATATATACTTTATATAGCATTTTAAGCATGTATTTTTATTACATTTTCCTGTTTTAGTTTGTTTCAATATTTATGTAGAAATATGCATTGCAAATAACTTCATAAACACACTTAGATATACACAGACATACACATACAAATGCACACACACTCATCACACAGTCATAGAGTAGAAGAAATCTTAGAAATCAGCCCACTACTCTTATTTTACTCATAAACAAACTAGATACCCCCGAGGAAAGTTAATTCACTGAGGTCACATAGTTACATGTAGATTTTGTTCTAAGTGTGAGGAGTTCTTTGATGTCTCTATCTAACTCTGTATTTAGGTTATGCAATTAGGCAGAAGCTAGGATATAGAATGACATCTCCACAGTTACCAGTATCTAATTATGGAATGTAGTTTTCTCATTTGTAAAATGAGGATAATAATCTGTATCTTAAATGGGGTGGCAAAAAGGTTCAGCGAAGTCACACTTGTCACTTCATCACCGTACCTGCCACATGGAGGCTGCTCAGTAAAGTGCACTCTTCTCCCAGTTTTAACTGCCCACAGCCATGCAATGTGAATTTTCCTCTAAATTTACTGATGAGTTAATTCATTTAACATTTATGATCACTTTATTTTCAAAGTGATTTGTGATGATGAGTTTGTTGGGTAAGAGAAGGACACGGAAGAACACAGGGGCAGCAGTTGCAACTTGGAATGAATGTGTAGTCTGGGATGGCCTGCCTACATCGTGTTGGTCTCATGCACGCCACAGGGCTACATTCTGGAAGGATCTAGTATGTTTTATGAATAAGCACTGTTTTTTTCTAATTCAGGTATACAAAGATCAGTACTACAATGTGAAACAAACCCTCAAAGAATGCAATTCTCATTTCTTTCTTTGAAAGTCTGTTTTCAGGATTTTATACTACTTAACTCTGACCTCTCAATTTGCCCTGATAATTTATCTCCACATTTCCAAAATTATGAATTATAAATAAATATTTCTATCTGTTGTACAGGCTCACAACATTGCTTAAGCAAGAGATTATTTTTAAATCTAATATTTCTAGTAGTCATCTGGGACATTTCAAATGAGACAAATTTAAGATGGTTAAAGGATTTTTTTTGTTGTTGTTGCTTATTTCTGTATGAATTCTTGAAAGCAACAATAGTAAATATATGTGCACAGTGATTGATTCTAAGCATAGATAACTGATCTCCCACTGTGAAATTAAAAAAAATAAAATAAGTAGGGCAGTACCTGTGGCTCAGTGAGTAGGGCGCCAGTCCCATATGCTGAGGGTGGTGGGTTTGAACCTGGCCCCAGCCAAACTGCAACAAAAAGTAGCTGGGGGTTGTGGCGGGCGCCTGTAGTCCTAGCTACTCGGGAGACTGAGGCAAGAGATTCGCCTAAGCCCAAGAGCTGGAGGTTGCTGTGAGATGTGTTGCCACAGCACTCTACTGAGGGCAACAGAGCGAGACTCTGTCTCTAAAAAATAAAAAATAATTAAAAAACAATAAGATGGAGGAAAAATGAGTGGCTAGGGATTACAAATGGCCTTTGGTTTGAACTCTACTTTTGTATTCTACTTCCAAATAATGGAAAACAAAACTTCCACCCCTTGAATTTTCTTTCTTTCTTGTCCTTTCTGCCTTTTAGGCAAGTGTTATGGTTTGAATGTATGTGCCTTTCCAGAACTTAAACATTGCCAATGTGATGATAGTATTAAGAGGTGTTATAGAAGAGATGTTACGGAGCTGTCTGCCCACCATCATGTGATGATTCAGTAAGAGGCACCATCTTGGAAGCAGAGATCAGCCCTCACCAGACACCTAGTTTTTTGGCACCTTGAGCTTGGACTTCTCTGCCTCCAGAACTGTGAAAAAAATACATTTATGTTCTTTATAAACTACCCAGTCTCAGATATTTTATTATAATGGAATAAATGAATAAAGGCAGTACCACACTTAAAAAAAATTTTTAATACTGTCTATATTCAAGATTATAACACAGGATTCTGTACTGTGTTAGTTATTGCAGACATAAAAATAGATGTCCCAAATTTCAAAGTCTCCACAGGCTAGAAGAAGAGAGAAAAGCACAAAGACATAAACCAAAGTGGCAAATTCACTCTTGTCTCACAGTGCGGACTGTTGATATAAATTTAATCTCTGAGAATTTCTGCTGGGAAGAGACTGTAATGACCAGTTAACAGGAATGTTCTTTCTGTTTTTCTCGGTATAATCATATTACTCATATAAATGAATACATTAACATGTTGGTTTCTAGGTAAGATTTTTGGACTTTGTCAAGTTAATTCCCAAGATATGATAGCCACAGGGTAAAATGACAAAATCACAGGGCTGACTCTGCCTTGCTGAGACAGTGCTCTAACACTCAGCAATTCCAATGGTTGCATTTAGGGCTGTCAAGAATGCTTTGAGGTACATCTTTGGGTGGAGCAGCATCTGGGCAGAGACAAAAGGGAACAAACATTTGTTGAGTCTCCACTACCTTGTTCCATGTGCTCAGCTTAGAACACTTGTTAATTGTCCTACATCACTCATTCCTTAAGTAGCAGGTCTGAAATTTGAATCTAGATACACATTCTGCCTCTTTTTTCCCCAAGAATGTTATTAGATGACATGTCAAGAAGTATAAAATAATTTATGCTTTTTAGCTTAGCATTCCATATCTAAGTTCTTCCTAGGAAATAATAAGAGGTGAACACAAAGGATATGAAGAATGTTCATCGGTGTGTTATTTATACTAATCAAAAACTAGAAACAACCAGAAAATCAGCAAATGAATGTGGACAAATGAATCAAGTGTAACTGTAATGATGGGACATTTGGAGTCAAGAGCAACATTTGATGACAGAAAACATTTCAAGATGCAATGTCAAAGATCAAAAGCAAAATGCAGAATTGTGGAATTTATGCTTTCACTATTATTTTAAAATGCACAGAAAAGAATTCTAGAGGAAAGTAAGTAATTCTTCTCTGAACCATGAGTCTACAAATTAAATTTTTTTTGCCTTTCAGTAATTTTCAAATTTTTAAGTATTAAACATGTATTATTTTTAATCATACGATATTTGTAAGGAATTATATTAACTGAGACACTTTATGTAGTCATTTTGTGTTTCCAAAGTGCTTTTTGAATCTGTTACTTTTAATGCCATAAAGTAGTGTGTGATTAATGTCAGTGCTAGTCAAAATTTGAACTTTTATTATAGCAAAATATCTAAGTTGCCTTCACAATGATTAATTAAGCAATCATATTTTTCTAGCTCCAAATTACATCAAAAGTACAAAGCAAAACCCAATAAAGAAATGAGTCTTGGGGAAAATGTTGTGTAATGTCTTTAGATGTGTTTTTCCCTATTTCCTCTGGAGATTAAAATTTATGCAACAAAGAGCAATATTGCAAATGGAATCAGTATACTCAGGCATTTGCCCTTGTGAAAAAACATGATAAAATTGTGAAATATGAACTAATCCATGTGTAACTATTAATAATAACATGGGCCTTCAGGTGAAAGAATGTGAATTTTGGAAAAGATCTGTATCTCAGTCAGTTCAGGATGCCGTGACAAAATGCCTTAGATGGGTAGGTTAAACAACAGAAATCTATTGCTCACAGTACTGGGGGCTAAGAAGTCCCAGAGCAAGTTCTGGGAGGGTTTCGTTTCTGGTGAGGGCTCTCTACCTGGCTTGTAGGTGACCTCACACAGACTTTCTTCCATGCACACACATCTCTTCCCTTCCTCTTTTCATAAAAAGACTAATCCCATCTTAAAGGACTTACCCTCATGACCTAATTTAATCCTAATCAATTCCCAAAGGCCCCATCTTTAAATACCATTGCACTGGGAGTTTGGGCTTCAACATACAAATTCTGAGGGGACATAAGCATTCAGTTCATAACAACTTGCATAGATTATAATGCGATACCCAGGTTTCCAGAGAGAATGTTTCTTTCACTTGAATGGAGATGAGGGCAGCATCTGTTCCCGCTCTCCTGCTGGCTAGAAGGAAATAGATTGTGCTCATTCTGCAAAGAGAGCGTTCTGCTTGCTGCACCTCCCCTTTCCAGCTCAGAGATTTGTTTTCTGGAGCCAGTTGAGCCCTCTGGCCTTTAGCGTCTGTCAAAAGACAGGACCTACGTCCAGACAAAGGGGCAGGAAAGCGAGGGAAAGGAAGACACCACAAAGAGAACTGTCAAGAATAAATTAAGATCATTGTCAGTCCCAGAACTAATTCCTAGACCTCCTTTATCCTTGAATAAATCACAAGTGATATTCATTTGTATTCTGTGAAGCAACAGGCACAGTTCTATAATCATAGGAATTTGGGTTAGTTCTCTGAAGTTTATCATCTTAACTTTAAAAAAATTATAATTGTTTCTTTTTCTGAAAGCATCTAATAAAATTGCAGTTAGTTAAAACAGTTTGCCCAAATGAAAGAAGCAAACAATAGCATTAATGCTAGCAAAAGACATTTGAGCTATTTTTAAAAGAATATTATATTTATAAAGAAAGCCAATAAGCATTATCTCTAGTTAGATGATTCATGCTTTGATTAGATAAGTCTGTTCAAGGATATGATACCCTAGCAAAGGAATCTGATTTGCCCTATTTTTCTCTACAGGAACTGAGGATTCATTCAAGTATGCCTTCTTCATATTTTCAATATTAATTAGAAGGAAAGACTAGAAAATAAGTATTAATCTTCCATATTCCCAGCATACCTCATTAGATACTCTGTGCTTACAAATGAAAGCCACAGTTTATTCCAAATTTAAAGAGTACAAGGATATTAAATATTTGCAAGATGTAAATTCTCATTCAGCAACATTGGAATCATTGGCGTGAGATGGTGCAGAGCAAGCTATCTCCCTTAAGAGAGAAGAAAGAGGTGAAGGAACTCTAAGGAATATCCCCCCAAATCTCTGCCTGGATCAGGAGTTCTCAAGTTTAAATTATCTGGGAAACAATCCGAATGCCCCTGCTATACCCCGTCAATTAAATCTGAGTTTCTGAAGATGGGACCCAAATGTCTGAAGATGGGATTCAAACATGCAGGCAAGTTGAGAGGCACATGCAAAGGCTGCTTGTCCTCTGGCATTTGCATCAATCTGGCTGTATTGGAACTTCCAGCAAGCTTTCCACTCTTAAGCTTAACCTTATAACATAAAAGGTTAAAATGTGAGATTCTATCTTAGTTAAAGGTGAAAGGTGTGGGTCCAGTTTCAGTCTTCTACAGGTCGCCTGCCAGTTCACCCAGCACCATTTGTTAAACAGGGAATCTTTTCAGTGAAACATTCCCCACTGAATGTTTTTAATTGGCTTGTCAAAGAATAAATAACAGTAAGTAGCTGGTTTCATCTCTTGGTTCTCTATTCTTTTCCACACATCTACCTCTCTGTTTCTGTGCCAGTACCATGCTGTTTTGATCACTATCTATTTATAGGATAGTCTGAGGTCTGGTAGCGTAACTTCTCCTGCTTTGTTTTTATTTCTGAGTAATGTCTTGGTTATTAGAGGTTTTTTCTGAGTCCATATAAAACGATGTATTATTGTTTTGAGATCTTTGAAATTTGAAAATGGAGTTTCAATAGGGATTACATTTAAATTGTGTATTGCTTTGCATAGTATAGACATTTTGAAAATGTTGATTTTTCTCAGCCATGAGCACGGTATGTTTTTCCATTTGTTAACATTTGTGCTTAGGAGAACTTAGATTTCCTGCTTCCTCCCCAGGGTATGGTAATTACAGCTGCATCATATCAAACTTAGCCTGGAGTTAGGGTTCAGCCCATCTTTGAACTCTCAAAAAGGTACTGGTTTTGGGTTTGGGGGCCTAAAAGAAAAGTGGGTAAGTGCCACTGAGGTAAGCAGCATAGGAAAGAAGGTGTAGGGAGTGCAGTCCGCTTGTGTGTTGTTCTCACAGTAGCCTATTGCAAGGCAATGGGTATTATATCCTAGGTATGCATAGGATAGAGCATGTTTTCAGGTCCCTCCTGGGCTGGGTGGCAACTTCTCCTGTCTATGTCATTAATTCCCATGGTTGGTCTGGCCCCTGGCTTCCATACTTCCACTTTGACCTTGAGACGTAG
The DNA here is from genome assembly GCA_963574655.1 of Perodicticus potto. Classification (NCBI taxonomy): domain Eukaryota; kingdom Metazoa; phylum Chordata; class Mammalia; order Primates; family Lorisidae; genus Perodicticus; species Perodicticus potto. Next base: position 31,916 of record CAUYRH010116050.1, read on the forward strand.
TTCAATAATTTCTCCTACTCTTCATATGACAATTAAGCCCCATGAGTTGGTGTCTATTAATTTTGCATTCTATCATCTCAGTGAAATTGGGGAGCCCATTCTATTACATCCTCTTCAAGAATCATTTCTAGCCTACAGAGGATAGACATAACATATACTTATAACAATGCTTGTGCACCCCTCACCCACACATTCTTTATCGCTTTGCTTTTTCTCAGGGCTTCCTACAGAATATAGATATCCAGGGGGTTTCACTGATTTATGAAGTGTATCCACACCAATCATCCAGGTTTGTGAGCATCTGACATTTCACTCACTGTTTTCCAGCCATTCCTGTACTTTTCTTTTTTTAGTGAAGTTAATCAATTTTTCCAAGCTTTCACAGGCCACCTTAGTAGTACATTAGTACCATCTCCCTTGGTGGTTGTCAGAGTGCTAAATCTTGTATAACACAGCAGTATTCCATATCAAGAAACTCTCTTGGATATAACTTTATAGTCTGCAGACCTTAATCCAGCGTCCTCAGATCAATGACATAAATATTTTCCTGGGCTTTATCTGTAATGTTGACTAGGACCTAAAGTCAAATAGCACTTAGTCATTTTTTTTCCTGTTAGGAGGCCCAATATTTTCCTAGCCAATTTATTCTGAGGTTTCACCTAGTTAAGAATCTTCTGGCATGTGGCAGAAGTAAGGGTACGTCCTGAAAAAAGCATGTGTTATCTTGCAAGCAGAGGGATCCACATCATCTCTAAGAGGGGATAAAACTCCAATCTTTAAACAGGAAGGAGTGGCCATTCCTGAAAGTCCAACAAAATCAAAATGAGTCAAAGTTCTAGAGAAATGCAACATAGACATCAATATCTCTAATCTCTTGGTTCTACTTTTCCCCAGTTAAACTCAGACCATAGCAGAGATCACTTGCTGGGATTCTCTACCCTTCTGAGAGTCTCTTCTATATTGCCAAGGGTGCATTTATGATTATCATATTAATGGAAAAATAATAATTAACCACACTCTAACTTAAAATAGCCATCAATCATACTTTATTTTTCTTTTTATTTTTCTAAAGCATTGATAGTAACCAATGAGGAACATCTAATTCCATATCTTCTTCTTTTTTAAAAAATAACTAGACACTAATATTTGTTTTTATTTGTTTTCATTTTTTTTTATTATTAGAGATTCATTGAGGGTACAAACAACCAGGTTATCTTGATTGCCTTTGTTAGGTAAAGTCCCTCTTATAATTCCATATCTTCTAGTGACTACTTAGGTTTTACTTTTAACTGCATCCAATATTGTACTACCCATTGTGTTATTTCCCACTTGTTCAGTGCCAGTAAACGTTCAATAACTCTATTGCTTTAGTGTACCAAGACATATTAGTACTATCCCTATCATTAGTCCATAATGCCAGCCAGCCAGTGAGTAATTCCAGCTCTAATATCCTATGTTACAATTTGTTCTTCAGGATCACTCTTGATATAAAATGTTACTGAGTTAGGTAACCTCTGGAATAGTATGTGAGGCATAAATTTTCATGCAGGAGTTGTATTGGGGCGGTACATTAGAACAACACCTGTAAGGAAGAGAAGCAGGATTGGACAGAGGGAGAAGTTGAACTGTGATGCAGATGATACAGAGGCCTCTGCCAGCCCCATAGGCATGTATGGAATGAGTTGGCCATTCAGAATGATCCCAAATTAGTACAATGGGGCCATGTCTGGGAGAATTTCATGTATTTGTCATTGCATATGATTTGGCCCCAGGATGGGACAAACATGGAGTGAGGCAGCTAACTCAGGCTGAGGATAATTTCCAAAGTGAAACAATTGGTAGCCATCCATAGCCAACCCCAAGTGACTACTGGAAGAATGAATGTTTCATTAGTGAAAGAGGAATCTCAGAGGCATACAGAAAGATGCATTACTGTTGCTAAGTAAGTAAAGAAAGATGTGATGTTCAATGATAAAACATATATTCACTGGGGGATTTGTTTTCACAAAATACCCCTCAAGCTGTAAATAATTGTGTCAAAGAGCCCTTCACCAGGGGACATAGCTTGGTGATGTGACAGGGTGAAAATGTGTAACAAAGAGAGTACAGATGACATTTTTAATGGAACTAGAGAGGGGACAATATCTGCAGTGATTCTCAATTAGTAAGTCAAGTCACGAACAATTTGAAGTTTGTGATACAAAATGAAAAATCTTTACTTAAGAGGAGAGTATTTTGAAGAAATGTGAAAGTAGAACCAAGAGTTGTCTGCAAGAAGCAATAAGACTCGTATTCAAAAACACAGAAGAGATAGAAATAAGAAGAGAAATAATTGAACTAGGACATTGCAGAAAAAAAATATGTTGCCCAACAAAAGTTTTACAGAAATGCAGGTTTTAGATTCCCTCACTGAGAGCTCTCATTTACTTACCTTGTGAAGCCGAAATTAGAGTCTCACTGAAGGGCATATTCAAAGGGAATATGGACACAGTTCTTCCCCAGTGGTAGAGTCTGGACTCAGTCATTATCAACAAATACATCTTGAACAATCTCCAAACTAAAGAATTCCTGCAATTATGATAGACAATATTTCATAGCCCAGAATAGACAAAATGAGAAAGATCCTCATATATAGCTGAGTGAATCTTAGCCTTGATTCTGTGTAGATTGTTCACCTATGAAAACCATTGCCCCAATGATAAGGATTTTGACATAACTTAATTATTAAAAATTAAAAACATAATTTGAAATAAAAATTTTTAAAATAAATGGCATTAAGAGAATCTGGAATAATTTTGGAAGACAAAAGTTTGCAAACGTTTTAGTTGGCAGAAAGTGGGAGGGAGGGAACACTGGAATCTTTCTATATCTCTGGATGATAAGTAATTTGGGGAAAAGACAGCTATATCATATCAACTTTGTGGCCCAAGTAATGAACAGGTTCAACGCTCATTGATATTTATTTGGCGAAATGAACACATACTTCAGCAATCTTTCAATGTAATTATCTTACAGATGTCTAAAGACTTGTGCTTCTGGTTTACTTAATTCTAAACTTAAATTCTGCCTTTAACATTTTTGCTTTGGGTCTGACATATCCTTCCCTTTCCTGTTTGTGGACTGTCTTATTCTGCTCTGGCCACTTATTATCATTACCTATCTCCTAATGTCTGAGATAGGTCTTCCTTCAATGTTTATTTTCTGTTTCAAGTTCAGCTGAGGCCTTTCACCATACGATACTTCAGATGTACCTGGTGAAGCCCTTTTTTTCTCTGTTGATTGAAGACATACAGAACTGAATTTCCATCCTGTCAGCTCTTTGTTATCTTTCATGAATTTCTATTGTTCAGAACTTTAAATATCCAAATTTAAAGCTATGTTATCAAACTTGGAAATTTAAAAAGTGTAATTAAATAGCTAGGTTCATTTAATAATATTGAAAAACTTTCTATAAACACAAAAGATAACAACTTTTTGTAAGCACAAAAAGATACCAACTTTTGATGATATAAACATAGAACAGTTTTATTTATGTGAATACTACTATGTGGCTAGTCCCTTAATATCTTGAAATTTTTAATACATGTCTAGTCACTTCTCAATAATTAGAAGAAAATTTTTTGCTATTAAGATGCTATTCTGATTAATTCAAACCTTCCACATTACACTAGATTAAAGTTTTTCCTCCTTTCCACCAAGTGAGGTTGAATTGCTTGTGTTTTAGTGTTCTGGCGGGGGTTCGGGGAGGCAAGTGCATACTGTGTCATTATTTACACCCTCCCCTCCTTCCTTTTCTAGTGTCAGTTATTCTGATTAGAAATCAGTGGAAGTGTTCCTTGACTTATCTGAATGAGGAGGTGATCCAGATAGGTTGATTATTGTTTATCTCTTAATGACTAAAACTTGCTATTCCTGCCTTCTATGTACCAATCACCTAATTGCTGGCTTTCTTGGGGGACACTGGGATAGGTTATTAAGCCCCTGCACAGAGGTATTCTATAATACAATTTTCTAATGTTAGAAATATGGTTCTGGCTACATCTTTTCCAATGCCACTCATTTCCCACCAGCATCAGCCTATACCATGGCCTCTCATTGATCTGTTCAATAGTTATTGCCAAATGGCTCCCTCATTCTCAGTTCTTCCATTTCTTTCTAAGGTATTCTGTCTGCTTGTCATACAGGAGCACATTAGCAAGTGCTCTGTCTAAACAACCAGCCAGTGAAGAACAAAATTCTCACTCCCTTATTTTGGGCATCCATTCTTAAGAAATGAGTCCCTAAGCTTTGGAAAAGTAAAAACTTTTGTCCACCAATATTCACAAACATTCCCCATGAGATCATGTCATTTCAGAGTTCTTTTCTATACTGTCTCCTCTACTGGAATCACACATTAGGGAAAACCAGAAAAAAATCCTTCTCAGTCTCTTCTCAGTCTCATTTGACATTAATAAGTGTAGCTGGCACTGAGAGCCTCTAATCTTTCATTCCCACCATGAGAAGACCTAGCTGGCATGGGCCAGGAAGGTCTGACTTGTGCTGCAGCTGACAGGTCTTTTCCAGTCAATGGAGTCAAGAAGAATTGGCTGAGATTACAAGAAGCTCAGTTGATGGCAGTTGAAAACAATGGAAGATAAACACTGTCAAAGTTTGAATCAGAGTAAGCTTATTCCTACAAAATATCAGAAAGAAGTCCCGTATTCAAGTTAATGGTCTCTCCTTGTCTGTGGTTTCACCTTTCATGATTTAAGTTACCAAGATCAACCACAGCCTGGAAATATTAAATGAAAACTTCCAGAAATGAATACTTTTTATGTTTTAAACTGTGAGTACTCTTCTGAGTAGCATGACAAAATCTGATGCCATCTATTTCTATCCCACCCAGGATAGTAATCGTCTCTTTATCTAGCACATTCGCACTGTGTAATTACCCTTCTGTTAGTCATCAGCATTGTTTCTGACATCCAAACGTTGACGTTGTTGTGACTCCATGATCTGGGATCACCCAAAGTAGATGATCTTAATTCTGACATATCATAGGTCAATAGTGGCCTAAGGCTATGTCATAATACCTACATCATTCACCTTATTCTTTGTCTCATCATATAGGCATTTTATCATCTCACATCATTATAAGAAGAAGGGGGGACACAATACAATGAGGTGGTTTAAGAGAGAGAGCAAGTAAGAGAGAACATTTACATAACTTTTATTATAGCACATTGTTAAAATTATTATAATTTTATTATTAGTTATTTCTAATCTCTCTGCCTAATATATAAATTAAATTTTGTCATAGATATGTATATATAGGAATAAACATAGTATATATAGGGTTCACCACTCTCTGCAATTTAAGACATCTCCCTGGTCTTAGAATATACCTCCTATGGATAAGAGAGGGCTACTGCATAAGACAATTTAAAAATAAATAAAAACTTATTAATGTATATTTCAAGTAAAACTGGATTTTCAAATATAAAAGATATTTCTTGGGCCAAAAAACAATTAAATCACAGATAATTGGGTTATGAATGGCAGGTATACAATAAAATTAAGTCATAAATAAAGTGGACCCTTTCTGACATCTCTTTCCCTATAATCTCTAGGACAGGACTTGCTAAATATTTTACAGATGTAGAGTGAGAGTACTTGTGATTTCTGCATGAGATTTGAATAGCAAGACGGGGTTTATACTACTGCCAGTTATGTTTAGGCAACATGTTCTGGTAAAGCCAGCCTAGCAACAAAACTCTAGTACTATATATAGTAGCCTAGATACTGCACAACTGTGCCTCAGTTTCTAGTGACACTTTTTGCCAGTGTGGATCTGAATACTTTTCATTTCTCTTGCAACCATCACCAACAATGTAATTTTCTGGATTGACCTTATAATCAGCAGTGCTTTATACCTTTTACTTTATCCAGAAACTCTACGTATATACTATTCCATGTGTGTGTATATATATATATATGTATATATAAACACATGTGTACATATATGTGTGTGTGTGTAAACATATGGAAAGAGAGAGAGAGAGAATCTCCCTCTCTCTAAATTTATTTGGCTTTATTCAAATGTGCTGATGTGGGAAAAAGGATACAATTTGTGGAGAGGTGATGATACTGATATTGAAAATATTTTAATACCCATCACACTCTTGATCTTCTTTTCCTTTCAGTATACTGCGTGGAGGATTGAGTGTGACCTGTGTATGAAACAGTCTTAGTTCTTATGACTTAGTAATAGGAGATCTATTTAGTTAACCTGGACCTTCCCAGAAATGATCCCAAGAGATCAAATCCCAAAAACCACACTGATACACCAGACTTTAGGTCTTCACTCTAAGACCTGTGTCTGACATACACTGACTTTCATTAAAGTAAGGTATATACACATACATACACATAAATACACACACTATAATACAATTAAAAGACCTACAGCATACCCAAAATGGAAAGTATCACAAAACAAAAGATAACACTTTTCTTCTTTAAAAGAACTAGGTTAGTGTATTTCACCGATACCTCTCCTTTAAAGCCGTTGTCAAAATAATCCCTTACTGATGTTATAGTTTTGAATTTGTTTTGTTTTCATACTTTTTTCAAGAAGAGCAAAACTTCATTTGGTTTTGTTCATTTGTAGACAATCTAGTCCAATTAACATTAAATTACAATTTATTACTGTCAATGGAAAATTATTTTATCAAGTAAATTAGTATCATGGAAAATAATTTCCAATCATTTGGTGTTCCATAAAGTATTCTTTCAAATACGTACTCCAAAATATAGTCTCTACAAGTATGTTTATTGTTGGTAGAGAATATGGTTTCTTCATTTCCTGGATGTGGCTTAGTAAACACCCTGAGAATATTACATATGATCAACATGAAAGAATGCACAAATGAGTTTCATGACAAAACAAAGAGGGCAATGGTAAGATAAAATTATCCTGTTTATGTTTAAAGGCAATGATTTTCTCTTCTTCTCTCTTCACTTTCAACTCCCTTAATGAAAACTTAAGTCTACAAGCCATGAGGTGGGGGTTTGGTTAGTGTGGGATGTCATGGCTAAAGGGATGGCATGAACAATGTGCAAGGGAGCGGATTGTAAGGTGGCCTAGTATGTAGTGTTAGAGCCCAAGGGGATAATGAAGGGTTAAATCATCAGTACTGAGTGACCTGAGGAGGACCTTCAAGCATGGGGAACGGAACTTGGCATGGAAAGTCAGATCATGAATAGTATAAATAAAATGTCTCCAGAAGGGCTGTTTCTTTACTGAGTGAGAAAGCCCAAGTGTGTTGCAGAAGACATATACATGAAATTACCATCCATCAGGGGCATAATAACCCTAGCAAGACAAGAATGTATCCACAAGGGAGATCGCATTGTCAGGAGGTACTGAATTATGGGGGGGTAGGCTAGAGGACATGAAGTGTGAAGGATTTCTAAACTGTGGGCAGACCTCCTCAGGGAGTTGGAAAAAAGTTGGAGAAAGAAGGCATTTACATGTAGTGGGGAGCAGCACAGACCTCCACTATGTGTTGGAGCCCAGGATAAATGATAAAGGGATCTTTGCATGAGGAAGATGGCAGCAGTATTGGGATATTGGTTACATGAAGAGGATATTAAGCACATAAAGAACTACATTATGAATAATGGGACATGTGAGAAACGATGTCTGATTAAGGACATTAGTTGCCATATCATCCCAGAAGTAAGGAAGATTTCAGATGGGAGGGAATGAGAACATCCTGGGTGTAGTTCAGGGGGAAAGGTGCCAGATACTTCCAGAGACTTTATGAAACTGTAAAGTAGATCCATAAGAAAAAAGATACTGACAAAGATCAACCGCAGAGAATCTTGGAATCCAATGAAGGCAGTAGGTAGGGGTTTTGTTTCTTCATACCACACACATGGTGAGCAGACTGCTGAGATGCTTAGCATTTCTGCCCACACAAATCAACACTCTGATGCAACCACTGAACTGGAACCCTCTTGAAAATAAAGCATTGGGCTTCCTGCCCCTTTGGGGATTGACCCCTGTGGGTACAGTACAGAGCTAAGAAGGTGAACACCACACAGCTTCTCCATTCATCTACCCTATGGAGCTCCATCTCTTTGGTTTTCACATCACAGATAGTTACTAACATCTTCCCACATTGCTGTGGACCCTGGAGAACTTGTGCAATCCTAGAGTTTGGACTTTCTCTGTGTGTTTCCTTCCAGGGAGAGAGACTGGAAGAATTGGAGTGCTGGCCCTCTTCCATTAACTCTTTTCCTTTCTCACTTTTTCCTTGACCACTGAAATCAAGAGAGAGGCTATTGAACCAACATATTCAAAAGTGGCCCCTTGCACTCTGCTGATGCACCCATAAGAAAGCACCTACCATGGACAGAACAACTTCACAACCTGTTACAGAATCTACTGACACAATCAAATAAAGATATGGCTAATTCTTATTCACAAACATCACCATCTTAGAGATTAAGGTGGAGATCCCAATATAATTCACACAACTGAGGAGAGGGGAAGATAGCAGAATAGAAGCAGCCTAAGGGGGCACCACTTTGTATGAGAGGAATAAAAGTAGAAGGTGTTCTGAGCTGTGCAGGGTCTCCCTCCTCTACTGCAAACTTCTGGACAGATAGGGGAACTCCTTAGAGTCTGTACAGAAACACTGCAAACCAGAGAAGAGGCACAGCAGAAATATGTGACCAATCCTTGCTTATTGCTGTCAATAATAGTCATCACTCTGGAGCATGGTTGGAGCTCTGGTTGGGACACAAATTGCCAGCAGTAGCCTCTGCATCACCCATCCCAGGCTGGGAAGTGGAGAAGACAGAACAAATACTCCCCTGTACTATGTCTAGAGTCTGGAGAGTAAGCTCCCCTCTCCCTCTGTGTGAGATCGGAGCAGAAGAGGAACCTCAGACACCACTGGGAACCTACCTTAATGAGACTATGCAGACAGGAAAGGAATTCAGCTAACCAAAAGGTAAAGCCCAACTCTATGGTCCCTGAAACAGCCCTCTTTTGGTGCAGCTCTTGTTTCTGTGATCCTCAACCCAGCTCTGAAGATCTTGCTTCACCCAAGCCCAAGGCTCTGCCTCTGTAGCTCCTGGGCCCCCACTGTGTCTGCAGCACCACCATTGAGACTGCAGAGTTGAACCTAGTCTCCCAAACAATACCCCTGGATCTCCACCACTTCAGTGAAGCCAGCAGGATCTCCTCAAGGGATAACACTTCACCCACAATCCCCTACCCTGAGCAGCCATTACTCCTAGACCTAGTTCATACAAATAACAGTAGCCCAGTCATCCACCTCCACTGCCTGGGCAGACCCACCCAGCTTCCACCATCACCTTCACTGGGTGACCATGTGCAGAGCAACCCATCACAACAATAGCTATGGTGGAGAGGATTGCAACCAATCAACAATTCAAACTGTCAACAATAAACTGTAGAATAATCCTCTACTTCACATGAAGATCATCCAGTACTGGCTCAAACTAAGGCAATCACAGGGGAACAGGTTAGATCAGGTCAAAACAGAATAGCTGTTCTATAGGCTCTTAGTATACTCACACCTCTCCTGAAGGGTCAATATTCCAGATGAAGCCACAAAAGCTCCTTTACTTCCCATAACTAAATAGGATAGTTTGCAGAAAAAGATGAGAAGAAACTGGAAAAAGAACCCTGGCGACATACAAAGGCAAAATAGCTCAATAGCCGAAAGGGATCACAATGGAACTACAGTACTAGATTCCATCCACAAGGAAATTGCTGAAATGACAGAAGTGAAATCCAAGAATATGAATGACAAGTAAGATAAAATAAAATTTTAAAAAATTTGAAACCCATCAAAAAGAAGCCAAAAAAATTTCAGGAAATTAATGGAAAAAAAATCACCACAGAGTTAAACAACATGTGAAAGAAATATGCTAAAATGATAAAACTGAAAGAAATGATAAGAGTAATTTAGGGAACTTCAAAACACAGCAGAAAGTATCAGTAACAGACTAAACAAAGGAGAAGAAAGAATCTCAGATCCTGAAGACAAGGTGGTCAAGCTAACCTAGTCATTTAAAAAGGCAGAGACAAGAAGAAAGAAGGCAGAGCGATCATTTAGAGACATATGGGACCAGGAAAAATGAACTAACGTACAAATTATAGGTATCCCTGAGGGAGAAGAAGAAAGAGCTAAAAGCATGAAAAATCTATTTGAGGGAATTACTGAGGAAAACTTCTGGTATCACCAGAGATGCAGACATCCACATAGAAGATGGTGATTGAGCTCCAGGAAAATTCATAGTAAATAGGACACCTCCCAGACACAGATTAAGCAACCTGGCCTAAGTCGAAATGCAGGAGAAATTTCTACAAGCAACTAGACATAAGCAAGAACTGACATACAAAAGAAAACCCATTAAATTAACAGCAGGCTTCCCCAGGGAAACCAGACAAGAAGAGAGTGGGGCCCCATCTCCCATCTTCTTGAACAAAATAGCTGGCCTCCTATAATCTTGTATACTGAAAAAGTAAGTTTCACAATTGATAGAGAAATTAAGTCTTTTCCAGACTAGCAAACACTGAGGGAATTTGTCATGATCAGACATGACCTGCGGGACATACTCAGAACTGCCTTATGCAGGAGTCAATACAATAGATACCAGCCAGTATAAAATTATCCAAAAAAGCTAAAAACTCACAGCTCTTATAAAACAATAGCACAACAGGGAAAACAAAGCAACATAGTACTACCCAATATGATAAACAGAATAGCATCTCACATATCAATTTTATTTCTTAACATTAACAGTTTAGATGTGCCACTCCTAGACCTAGTTCATACAAATTTCAATAGCCCAGTTATCCACAGACATAGGATGGCTGAATTAATGAAAAACACAAACTAAGTATCTGCAGTCTCCAGGAAACATATCTAAACCACAAAAACACACACAGACTCAAGAATGGAAAAAATGGAAAAAAAAATCCACACAAATGGAAACCAAAGGAAAGGAGGCATAACCATTTTCATCTCAAATAAAATTGACAATAAATCAAAAAGATAAGGAAAGACAAAGAAGTCATTATATATTAGTAAAGGAAGCAATAAGAATATGTAAAAATTCAAGTATGTACATGCACCTAACACAGCAGCCCCAAGATACCTAAAGCAAATTTTACTAGAGCAATGCAAAGAAATAAATAGCAACATCATAATTGCCAGAGACATCTCTGGACAGTGGGGTATAGAAGTAAAGTAAAATAAATAAACACTGAATCTAAACAAGTCTCTAAATCAAATGAAACCAACAAAAATTTGCAGAACATTCTATCCTAAAACTATTGGATATACACTTTTCTCATCAACACTGAGTACATGGGGTATTCTCCAAGATTAATCTTATTTTAGGCCACAAACAGGCCTCAGCAAATTTTAAAATATAGAAATAATACCTTGTATCTTCTCAGATCACAGAAGAATAAAACTAAAAATGAATCACAAGAGAAACACTCACACCTACACAAAGTCATGGAAATTAAATAAACTTCTACTGGATAATTATTGGTTCAAGGAAGAAATTCAGATAGAAACAAAGATTCTTTGAAGTGAATGACAAAAGAAACACAAGATATCAAACTATCCTCTAAGGACTTCAAGCTATACTAGGTTATAGTGACCAAAGTAGCTTGCATGGTACTTGTATGAAAACAGAGACATAGACCAATGGAGTAGAACAGAGAACCCAGATATAAAACTATTTACCTACAGACAACTGATCTTTGACAAGCGAGACAAAAATACTTGCTGGAGAAAGTAACTCCTATTCAGTACATGGTGCTGGAAAAATTGGACAGACACATGCAGAATAATGAGACAAGACTCCTTTCACTTACCACTCACAAAAATTAATTCAAGACGGATAAATGGCTTAAATATAAAGTATGAAACTATACAAATTCCAGAGAAAAATATAGAAAAAATGTCCTAGATATCATCCTCAGCAAAGAATTGATGAAGACCCTAGTGGTAATCACAGCAACAACAACATTAATAAATGGGATTTGATTAAACTAAAAAGCTTCTGCATAGCTAAGTAAATAATCAACAGTGCAAAGAGACAATCTACAGAAAGGGAGAAAATATTTGCAAGCATACATGTACATTGATAAAGTGCTAATATCCAGGTTCTACAAAGAATTCAAGCAAATAAGCAAGAAAAAGGGGAACTACTCCATTAAAAAGGGAACAAAAGACATGAACAGAACTTTTTGTACAAATATAGACAAATGGCCAGTAAACATGAAAAAATTATTGAATGTCACTAATCTTTGGGGAAATACAAATTAAAACCTTATTTGTATCACCTTATTCCTGCTAAAATGGCTTTTCTTTTCTTTTCTTTTCTTTTTTTTTTTTGAGAGAGAGTACCACTGTGTTGCACCCTTAGAGTGCTATGGCACCACAGCTCACAGCAACCTCAAATTCTTGGGCCCGAGAGGTTCTCTTGCCTCAGCCTCCCAAGTAGCTGAGACCACAGGCACCCAACACAATGCCTGGCTATTTATTTTGTTGCAGTTGTCATTGTTGCTTATCTGGCCCAGGCCAGGTTCGAACCTGTCACCCTCAGTGTATGTGGCTGGCTCTGTAGCCATTGTGCTATGGGTGCCGAGCCTAGAATGGCCTTTATTAAAGACTCCAATAACCATAGGCATGGTTGTGGATGTAGAGAAGAAGGAATACACATATACTTTGGGTGGGACTACAAATTAGTAAAACCTCTATGGAAAACATTATGGAGATTCCTCAAAGAACTAAAAGTAAACCTACCATTCAATCCAGCAATCTCACTACCAGGTATCTACCTACAGGAGAAGAAGTCATTTTTAAAAAAGGATGCCAGCACTCGAATGTTTTTTACAGCACAATTCACAATTGCAAAGATCTAGAAACCCTCCAGGTGCCCATCAATTTATGAATGGATTAAAGCAATGTGGTCTATGTATATCAGGAAGTACCACTCGACCATACAAATGATGAATTAATGCCTTTTGAAACAATTTGGATGAAACTGCAGATGATGATCCCAAGTGAAGAATCCTAAGAACACAAAAACACTGATGAGCTGGAATGCCCGGATGAGCACACATGTGTACATTGTGTTCTAACTGATGAGCTGGAACTAACTGATGAGCACACATGTGTACATAGTGTAAATCAAGCAAGGGTGGAGGAAGGAGGGGAGCTACCTACCATGCACAGTGAACACTAGGTAGGTGATGAGCACACTTTGAGCCATGACTCAAGCATTGCAAAAGTGATCCTTGTAACCAAAGACATTGTAGCCCCTTAATAATTTGAAATTATAAAAAATGAATAATGGGGATTAGGTTTCTCAGTATCAGAAAACAAAATTACAAATCTAGAGAGGGAGATAACTAGTGTATACTTAAAAAGAATTAGTGTGAATTCATATTTTTTGATATAAAAATACAGAAATAAAAAAAGAAATACACAGAAATATATAAAGATGTAAATATATTTCTGTGTATTTCTTTTGTGGCTTTTACACTAAGAAATCCTGGGTGCAGGACATCCCAATAGTAATAAGCACACATTAAACCTATATTTTGGTTTCTGAATTTCATTTTCTTCTAAGAAGAACTAGGACTCCCGAGAGAAAAGTATGATTCCAGAGGTCAGACAGGAAAGGACAAAAGATTACGGGAGCATCAGATTGTACCATAAAACAAAACAAGGCTGAAATGATGAAGGAGCATACCAAAAGAATAAAAGGGCAGCTTGAAGGGCAGAGCAAATATGGGATAGTTTAAGCATCAAAAGAAACAGTGATGTTAATGGGTTATAGCCTGTTGAATAAAATATAAGCCATAATCTACCCTGCAAATACAAAAATAAGTAAACATGTTAAAAGTTTGCATGGTAGATAAACAAGGTGCATGTATTTTAAATAAGTGATCAAAGTTAAAATTACCATTAATTACACAAATTTGAATCATGGGCAAACTAATAAAATGCAAGGAGAATAGGGTTACTTTAGTGATATTCCTGCCTAAAATTGAGGAATAGTCCATATAATATCAGGCCAAGGAAAAGAGTCAAAAATAAAGGAAACTAAAGAGAAAAAAAATGCATCCTACAATTCAAAACTGGGTCATTTTGCCACAAAGAACATTTTTGGAACAGCTGGTAAAACTTGGATGGTAGCTTGAACTCAACTTTGTTGAGTCAAATGGCAGTAATGTGTCACCTGTAATTTTGAGACTTGCATTATGGTCTGTGGAAAAATGATCTTGTTCTACAAACTGCACACTGAAGGATCTGGGGGTGATGGAATCTGTCTCCGCAATTTTTCAAATGGTAGAAGAAAAATTATTCATTTTATATGTGCAACTTTTCTGTAACTTTAAGATTGTATCAAAATAATAAAGAGTAAAAGTGAAAAAATAAAGGGAAAATATTATCAACATATACTAATATTAGCAGGAAAAGGGAAGAGTATTTTCATGTTCTTTCCCCTCTGCATATGATGATGTAATGGAAAGAAACCTATAACATAGAAAAATTACTTAATTTTGAGCCAGATGGATTCAGGAACTCCCTCCAATACTTACACACTATATGAAATTGAAACAGTCTACTTTAGGTCTCAGTTTTCTTCACACAGCTGTAATGTCAATGCTTATAAGCTTGCAATGAGGCTCAGTGGAGCTGTTTGTGAAAGCATTTTGTAGACTATAAGGTGGCATACGAAAGTCAATGATTAATTAGTGACATGATCAAGCTGAGCTCAACCTGTATTACTTGTTCCTGTTGCAAAATTCCTGGTGTGTTTTCTCAAGATCAATCAATCCCATTCTGATTCAGTGTTCCCTTCTGTTGGCCTGAAGTTTATCACACTCCACAGCTGTGCCATGTGTCTCAAAGGGTGTGTAAGTTAGACTCTCCAGTAGTGTGCTCTATTTGTCACACTACTCTAAAGTTGCCTAATTATCTTCCTGTCAGACATTTCTGGCACACACTCAGCCAAGCAGAGCTCTATTTCTGCAAGTATTCGTTCAAGATGAGTGAGCTAGCTAAGTTCAGAAATGCTCCTGGTGAATGAGTCTTAACCTTGAAATTAAGAACACCTATTGCTGACATTAATAAAAGCCAGGTAACATAAAATTTTTATTTTTTGTTTGTTTTACAAAGTACAATAATGGTCTGAGGTAAATATAGGAGGAATTTTGTTTTTGTTTGTTTGTTTTGCAGTGTAGTATTTTGAAATAGTACATTTGAAGTTTAGAAAATTAAAATCCAGGGAGATAATTGGTTTCCTTAAGAAAACTCGGAACTATACAAGAGTCTATAGCTTCTCTGGTCTTGTGTGCATTATATACCTATGATCTTACTGTGCATATTAAATCTGGTGTGGAATTTATTTCCACCTTTACACTGCAAATCAGAATATGTCAAAGGATAAAGTATCCAGCTCAGCTAAATTGCAAGTGTTCTTTCAAATTGGTTTTCAACTGGTGTCTCTGGTCATGATTTGGTTTTTGTCAAACCATAACTCTTAGCCAAAATTAGCAAAAGCATCACGCCAAGCCACACTGGAGAGTGAGGACAAAAGAGATTCCTTAGCAGTGAGTCTGTCTTTGTTTAAAATTTTGATATCTTGGAAAACTGAGGGAGAAGTACTTGAGCAGCGCCCACCCTCCCTATCTGCCAGACCAGGAGGCCCACCAGGTAAGAGACTCCAGGGCCCCACTGAGCCACTGCCAGCCCCCTGGCCAGGGATGCCACCAACCCCCAGCTCCAAACCTTGCCCCAGGCCTGCCGCCCACAGTGGCCAGGAACTCCACTACACCGGGACCCCCACACAGCCCCAATTGGCACCCCGCCTGGCCTTGGCCAGGAAGTTCACTGGGACTCACAACCAGTGCCAATCTGTGCCCCACCCGGCCTCAGGCTGCCACCTGCTGGGATCCTCACCGCATAACCCATGCCCTCCCTCTGGAGGCCACCTCCAGCCAGAGACAGCTGGAGGCATGGGCTCCCTTTGCAAAGCCCACTGGGTGCCCTATCGCTCAGCATTGTGGCATGATCTGGGCATGCCACACCCCAGAGCTGCTCCAGCAGCCAGAACTCCCTGGCTGGGGCAGTCCCAGAGGAGCTATACAGGGTCACTCCCTACAAAAATACAGCAACAACAGAGTGATCCTGCCAGGGTCTGATCTGGGAGAGACACCTCCCCAACTCTGAGGACGGTCATAGGCAAAAGTGAAAAATAATCAAGAGGCAGTATCAACAGAAAAACTCTGGCAATATGAATAATCAGAGTAGATCAACTCCCCCAAGGAATGACAAGGTAGATACAGCACAAGATTCCTTGCATAAGCAAATGGATGAGATGTCAGAAATTGAATTCAGAGTCTAGATAACAAATGAGGTCAGTGAAATGGAGGAAAAGATGGAATTTGAATTCCAAGCAGTAATCCAAAAGATGACCCAAGAGATGTCTCAAGAATTCAATGAATTCAAAGACAAAATGACCAAAGATTTTGACACATTTAGACAAGAAGATGCAGCCCTCAAACATCTGAAAAATACAGTAGAATCCATCAGTAACAGACTGGAGCAAGCAGAAGAAAGGATTTCTGACATTGAACACAAAGCTTTCAAACGCTCCCAAACCTCCAAAGAGGAAGAGAAATGGAAGGCAAAAGCAGATCGCTCTCTCAGAGAGGTTTGGGATAATTTGAAGAAAACCAATATTCACC
>CAUYRH010116051.1:0-24906 GCA_963574655.1 Perodicticus potto
AACTGTCCATTGAACAGTTTATAAACTGTTTATAAAGTTTAGGAACAGAAAAGTTTTTATTGTAGTACACTGGATTGGAGGAACCTAAAAGAGTTCAGGATCCAGTCCAGTCTTTAGGTAGATTTTAAAAAGTCAAAAAAAATGGAGTGGCATCTATGACTCAAAGGAGTAGGGTGCCAGCCCCATATGCCGGAGGTGGTGAGTTCAAACTCAGCCCAGGCCAAAAACTGCAAAAAAAAAAAAAAAAAAATGACCAGGCGACAATCTAATAATGGTTGTATGTCATTTTTCTTCTGAAATCTAATTTCCCTCTCTACAGTCCCTCTCATTTCTACCAAAGATAATCACAATAAGACTAAATTATTTGCAAAGAAAGTAGTCTCATCAAACTTGGTCTGATTGTATAAGTGCAGCAAGACTAGCAATTGATGACATAGTCTCTTTTTAAGTGGGTTTTGTTGGAACTTTTGAAAAGACTCTCTAAAAATCTCTTGATTCTAGAAATCCAAAACAAGGTAGACTTTGCACTTTTGCTGCAGTATCTATAGATACATTCTGTGCACATTTTCAAATATAACATCCCAATCAAAGCCTTGCTAATATAACCATATATTTCCAACTCTATCTTGCTGTAAAGAGAGATGATTCTTATTGAACTTAGGCAAATAGCTCAGTTACCATTAAAGTTAGAATACTCATAAATAGTTTGTAAATTCTGGAGGCATCTGGTTGTAAAAAAGTAAATGTTTCAATTTTTGTTCATAAATGTATATTCTGTCAAATTGCTGTAAACTATAGATAGCCTACAAAAAGCTAAAGTCTGGAAAAAAATACTTCAGAAAATGGCAAAATTTCCAATCAAAATAATTAAAACATGTTCTCATCAGTTCATTTAGTCCCATGTAATTATTTTTTGTTCTTCTTGATCTTGATCTTGGTTAGCAGTTTCACAATCCTATCAGTCTCTTCTGAGTTTTGGAGATTCCTACCCAGTCAAACTTTCTTAATGTTATAAGAAACCTGTATTTCAAACTACTTGTCAGAGCCATTTCCATGCATCTCCTTTAACAAGGAGCAATTTTAGACTGTAGCTCGTGGCAAATGTTTTTAAGAGAAAAATAAAAATAATAATTGTAGATAAAAAAGGTTTAGCATTGCCATGGTTAAAAATTGATGAGAATTCAATAAACTAATAATTGACAAGGAAACTTGATTATTTTATAGTATATAACATTTTAACATAACAATTAATATTATGCCTGATAACAGCTTATTTCTGGGAATCCCATACAAATTGTGAAACACTCATATCAATAACATATCCATAAATATAATTAAAGAAGGCTTAGCATCAGTTATTATTTGAAAATATATCTCATATAATTTAACATATCAAATAAGCCTAGTTATCTTACTATCTTTGACAAGGTTAAGAAACACATTCTGTGCTTTCCATGGGGCCCAACTAAAAAAATAAGATTGTTAATTCAAGGTTAAAATGACTTAATTTAGAATTTGAATTTGGGAAATTTGTCAAAAATGTCAAAAGTTTAAAATCTTTGATCAAAAGAAGATCACAGGTTACTGTTAAATAATAGTTATTCATTTAACCAGAATGATAATTAAAACACTTCAGAAGGCAAATGCAGAAATACATAGTTATAGATAAAACCTTAGCTCTTTGGTGGAGAGAACTCAACTTTCTTAAGTGATCAAAGAGTTGTGAAAGACAGTGTGAAGCACAGTGAATCATGTTGGCAAAACATAGTATCTTTGTTTACTAAGCCAAATGCCCAATACCTTTCACTATTTCTTTTTTAGAACAGATCAATACTCTTTTAAAAAATCTTTTATTTTTTTATAAACAGGACCAAATTCTAGTTTTGCATCAGTCTACTTTTGGTATTAGAAAAACTTATAAATAATAAAATTTTAGCCAACTTGATCACAATAAAATTCCCCCAACAAGATTCATCTTCCATAAAACTTCTAAAACCTTTTCATATCTCTTCAGTTACTTGTTATATACTTTTCCTCCTTTTCATATTGAAATAATCAATCATCTGCTTTTTCCCTTTAATAAAAATGCATCTCTCAAGTAAGATTTATTTATCAAGAGTACAACTTACTTTCCCTACATAAAGAGTTGTTTCCTTTGTTATTTGCCTTATCATTTCTAGTATTAATAAGATTTTTTATCTTTTAGCAACTTAATTTCTAGTAAGAACCAAAGAAGCAAGAAATTTTGACCTCTTCATATTAGCATTTTGTGGATGAGTGACATTTCATTTTTAGAAACCTGTTTCCTCATAACAAATTTTTCATGTTTATGAACAGTCTTGAATATATTTAGCTCCCCTATACCATATAAAATCAGGATGCTAAAATACATATATTTTAAGCTTATACTCAGCTACTAATGTTTTAGTATTTTAAATTACTTGGAAATGATTTAGACATTTCATGAATAGCTATTACTTAGTTTAACATAACTTTAAAGTTTAAAGTTATTGAAAGATAATTTTGAAACTATAAAGAAACTTTATTTATGAATACATATCCTATATACATTCATCTAATTTACTAGGTCTGCAAACTTATGTTTGAATCACTCATGGAAAGCAAGGACAGGCATCACCTTAGTTTATTTTTTGACAAATAAGTCAAGTACCAAAAATATTAAAGGAAAGAAACTAAAGAGTTAAACATAAGGTTTCCTCCCCCCCTTTTTTTTTTCCATCACTGACATATCAAACAATTTATGTTCATTGTGCATTCTGCTCTTAAGTTGGGTATGTGGCTTTCTGATCTTATACATTCTAGGAGAGACAAAGCTTGTTTACCTAGAAAAATCTAGGTTTAAGAAAACATGTTTGCATTATAATTAAAGGTGACAACTTTGAACACATTCTTGTTTGGATTTTGCCAACAATTTTAGGACTAGTTTTATTTACCAAAGATTATGTAAGATTACATGAACTGAAAAGTATTTAAGTTAGTTTCTATTCTTCTGAGAAAATAGATGACTTATTTAAGCATTTTCTTTTCTCTTCTAAGCCAACTAAATAGAAATCTTTATAAATTTGGCAATGTGATCTGGAGTAGAAAAATATCACATATACATAACACACGTACATATTTAAACATACATATTTAGATATACATAAATATACAGGCAAGAGCAAATCTTATTCTCATTTAAGAGTTTTTATTTGCTGAATTTCAAGTAGTTTCTCTCCCCCTTTCAGATTATTGATCTTTTGGTTATCTGTACCATTGCCCAAAGCAATTGCTAGGTAGGCAACCCCAAGTTTATTCTTCCAAAATGATGACACTTAAGTGAAAAATTGTATCTCAAAGTCATGGAAAAAGAATCCAATTTTTTCCTCAGAAAAAGCTTAGGGCATGTTGCAAATTATTGGAAATAAATTTTATTGAAGCTGTGGATTAAATATTAAGTACAAATATCTCCAAAACTCATCTGGGTGGACAGAACATTAATTTCTGCTAAAACTGAATTTGATACACTTTCCCCTAATTTGTTCTTGAGGTGTCTGACTGGCGCATGACTATAAACTCTAACCCTGTCCTGATGTGTCTATCAAGACCGACAATGTCTCAGAGATTCCTGACCAAGAGGAAAACTAGGGTCAGGTATGTCATGTGAGACACAAAAAGAAGTTTCAAAATTGATGACAAGGCAACAAGAAATATAGGAATTCACTATAGGATTTTACAAAGAAGTACATAGATCAGCCTAAAAGACAATTCAGAAGTCTATTCAAAATAACTGCTACATGGCACAAAGTCATATTTTGGAGACAAATTTAGCTAGCTAGGTGACCCTTCAATTTCGTTCTTATTTCTTAACTGGATTACTGACTTCAGGGGATAGCCCATTAATGAATAGAACTAAGAAAGCAATTTCTATGCCTGGACTCAGCATTCATAGCTCTGAAAAAGAAGCAAATATGCTTGACCTGAGATGATAAATTTTAAAAACACTTCATCTAGATATCTTTTCACCTTCAGGGTGAATAATAACTACATGAAAGGTTAGTAGATTTAATTTTTTAAACAATTTTTGACTTAAGTTTTCATTTTCTTTTGTAGATTCTTCTAAAGAAAGCAATACAATTTATTTTTTTAAACCTTTTTAGATGTTTCTGTACATCACCGGGCAGCCATGGATAGCCTAATTTGGGAGTCCTCATTTTTAAAAGAACTTATTGAAGTGTAGTGCTGTTCATCTGGAATGTTCCGCATGATGGCCATTGTTATTCTACATTATCTTTAGTACGATTTCACCATTTTTGTAAGTATTTGCTTCTTCCAGGGCCTAATATTTACCCATATCAAAGGCAAAGCAGACACACTCAGAAAGTGGAGTACCCAGTTCTTTTATGTTGAATCTTAGGTCTCTCAGAGTCCAGATAAAACCCAAGAAGGAAACACTATAGGATTAGGTCATGTAATACTTTCTCACGTGCCTGCTGGCATGGACATCTCTTGAGGCTGGTGGGCACCATCCTGATCTGTGTCTAGATTGTCCTCTCTTGGTCACCTTATTTTTTGTTGATAGGTTGCTCTATTAACTCTAAAATGCCCAAACTGTTGACCAGTCAAGTTGTGCCTTTGGCCCTATTATCCCCTCAACCAACTTAGCCAATGATTTTCTCTTCTTAAGGAAACAAGAGCAAGGAGGATAGATCCCAAATTCCTGCAAAGTCTAAAGGCTGGAGTTCATGCTCACATAAGTAATATCTACTTTATTGCAACCATTGCAGCCATTGCTGTGGTTCATTACATACCCCTGACTCCCTGTTCTGCAGATGCTAAAACCCCTTCAAGGTTGGTGTTGTTTTCTCAGGAAAGAATGCTGGTTTGGCCCTTAGGAAATAAAGTCTGATGGCCACTAGCTAGGGAGGGGTAAAACGAAACATGTTCCAACTCCTATCCCATCATGGTTACTGGATCTGTAAGCACTTTGAAGAGACTCTGCTTTAGGTTTATCTGGGGTCCATTTGACCAACAGAGATTTGCTCAGTTAGTGGAAGGTTTAAGATTTTATTTTTAGTTCACAGTAGTTTTATAGGGTGGAAATAAAACTTCCAGAATGATAGGAAAAAAAAAAACGATTGGTTAACATTAAAGCAGAGACTTCCTTATCCTGACTCAAGTAGACAAGAGTTTCTCATTTTCAAGAAAATCTGGTCTGGTTTGGGGTTTATCTGCTTCCATAGAGTTTCAGTTTGCTTATGAGGTATTTAGTTTAGCACCAGTTTTTTATCTAAAACTGCAGCTCCAGCCTGTGACTTGTCATCCACCACAAACCCAAAAGGTCATATGCTTTCTCCTAGCACAAACTAATCTTTGATACCAACTCTAAGGTTATTGGTAGGTGATGATTATTTGCAATCTTAATGTCTCAAAAATGGATTCATTCATGTCAAGCCATATTAAGCCCAAAGTGAAGTTGTTCATCTGACTCCTCAAAGCAATGAACATGATTATGATGGACTGAGGTGGTAATACCTGCTTTGTCTTGGTACCAACTGAGACCCAAAATGAATTGATAGAAAATAAAAGGTGGCTGAGATAATGAGAACAGGCCCATCTGCAGAGGATCTTTTTTTTTTTTAATTTTTATTAAATCATAATTGTGTACATTGGTGCAATCATGGGGCACAATGTGCTGACTTTATATACAATCTAAAATATTTTCATTAAACTATTTAACATAGCCATCATGGCCTTTAAATCACTATACGAAGACATTTATATTCTACTTTTAGTAATTTTCACTTGTACCCTTGTAAGATGCACCGTAAGTGTGATCCCACCAATCACCCTTCCTCCACCTATCCTCCCCCCTCCCCTCCCCTCCCTTGCCCCTTTCCCCATTTCTTGTGCTATAACTGGGTTTTAGCCTTCATATGAAAGCTATAGATTAGCTTCATAGTAGGGCTGAGTACATTGGATACTTTTTCTTCCATTCTTGAGACACTTTGCTAAGAAGAATATGTTCCAGCTCCATCCATGTAAGCACGAAAGAGGTAAAGTCTCCATCTTTCTTTAAAGCTGCATAATATTCCATGGTATACATGTACCACAATTTATTAATCCATTCATGGGTCGATGGGCACTTGGGCTTCTTCCACGACTTAGCAATTATGAATTGGGCTGCAATAAACATTCTGGTATAGATATCTTTATTGTAATGTGGTTTTTGGTCTTCTGGATATATACCTAGTAAAGGAATTATAGGATTGAATGGCAGATCTATTTTTAGATCTCTAAGTATTCTCCAAACATCCTTCCAAAAGGAATATATTAGTTTCCATTCCCACCAGCAATGTAGAAGTGTTCCCTTTTCTCCGCACATATTTTTATTATAATAAAATACTATTTTAATTAAAACTCCAAGTTATTTCAAAATGCATGGGGAGATTTTCACTCTGTTGTTGTGTGTGCTGAAAGACCAGAATACAAAGTGTACAACATGGAGGGAAATCTTAGAAATAGAAACTGGAATCCTGTGCATTTCAGCAACATTCTGATCTCACAAGTCAGTAGATTGAGAATGCATTTCAGTACTCAGTTTAAATTTCTTTTCTGGAAAATCTCTAAATCCAAAGGAGGTTAAAAATTGTATGAACTCGCTAACAAGCTCATTTAGAAACTTGCCTTTAAGTATTGAATTTTTTTCCCCAGATGCTCATGGGCAGTAAACAATGTTAATCCTGCTGACTAATTGAAACATTTTGTAAATTCTCTGGATCTCTGGAGAAGATGTATCCTACTTAACCTTGGTATTTGTTTTAAAATTTGGGAATCCACCATACTATATCAAACAAGAGTTAACAATTAGCTTGTTTTGCAACTCAGGATTGTTAGATTTCTCATTGAAAACGAATGAATTAAAGAAAAAATATGTATTCTTTTCTTTATCTGCCAACCAGAACGAATAATAATATTTTTCCTGATACACAGTTATCCTTTTAGATAACCAATGTTTAATTTTTACAATTAGTAAATCAGGGAGAAGTCAAGGCTTTTAAGTATCAAATAGGAAGCTGTGAAGTGGTGGCACATCATAAATATTTGTTCTATCATTTGAACTGATGTCACAGTTTTTTTTTTAATATTTTTAAAATACAGTTTATTAAGTATATCTGAAGTCAACAGCATGGTGTTACTCCTGCTCTATTTGCTGTCCAAATTTTTCTCCTTTTTAAAAATATTAGTAATTGGAATAAAAGCAAATTGTGTGTCTGCTTCACAGATTGATTTTTAAAGACTAAAAAAGTCAAATACAGAATGACGTCAAAATTTGACCCAGAGCCAGTAGCTTGTCTAGACTGGTAACTTAATTAATTGTCCTACCCCATTTTAGATCATTTCCATTGATTATGTCCAAGAACAAATTTAATATCACATTGAAAGATATGATTAAGAAAGACTTTTTGGCGAAGAGCCATGTGGATTGCAAACAGACCGAAATTGATTTGGAGGTTTAGTAGGGGCACATAATAAAGAAAAAGCAGAAAAACATTTTAATAAGTGCCTCATTTATGACAGGTATTTGATTGACTTCTCAGTGAATCGTATCAAAAACAATTATTAATAAATTGAGGCTAGACAGACAAAGGTGATGCAAAAGAAATGAAATGTGGAACAGTTCCTGTAAATCACGTCAGAAAGTGGCATTAAAGAAAAAAGATTCATAGTAAATCAGGTGCTATAAATAGCCAGTGAGCTCTCCAAAGCCATAGAGAAGGCACATCAAACACAGGATAGGTGATCCCTGCAGACAATTCTGTGGAAAACAAAAAAGCCCAAAGCTTCTTTTTTGTTTTTGTTTTTTTGAGACAGAGCCTCAAGCTGTCACCCTGGATAGAGTGCTGTGGCATCACAGCTTACAGCAACCTCCAATTCCTGGGCTCAAGAGAGTATCCTGCCTCCGCCTCCCAAGTAGCTGGGACTACAGGTGCCTGCCACAATGCCTGGCCATTTTTTGGTTGCAGCTATCATTGTTGTTTGGCGGCCCCGGCTGGATTCGAACCCGCTAGCTCAGGTGTACATGGCTGGTGCCTTAGCCTGTTGAGCCACAGGTGCCAAGCCCCAAAGCTTCTCAAATTATGGTAACAGTCTTGTAGACTAGTAGTTAATCGTATATTCTTTGGGTCTGGACTTCTGAGTTTGAATTATTGTTCTGCCACACACTAAATATATGATTTTTGGTAATGAGTTACTATCTAGGTGCTTCAGTTTCCTCATCTATAAAAAGATGAGGAATGGGAAATCTATAAAAAAAAATGGGGATGGGAACTACTATGTAGAATCTGTGATAATTTAATACATAATTTAATAATATGATAATCTAATGCATATTAAAACATTTCATACAGTATTTTGTATATAAAGTATATACAGTACATGTATATAAAATGTTAACTCTAATCATTTCTATGAAGACAAAACAATTACTTATGGAACATACATGGAGTTCTATTTTTTTTTTGTTTGTTTTTGTTTTTGTTTTTTTATGCAGTTTTTGACTGGGGATGGGTTTGAACCTGCCACCTACAGTATATGGGGCTGGCACCTTACTCCTTTCAGACACAGGCACCACCCCAATCCGAATGTTGTTTTGAACAGCCCTACACTCTACATGGACTCCCACAGAAAAGAACATCTGGGATTAGTCTGATACACAGGTGGTCCTGGGAGGAAGGAAATTGTAGGTAATAACATGTTTGTCTCCATTACTGTGTAAGGGTCTCCTTTCCTTCTTTCTTATTGTTCTCATATCAATTAAAATTAAAATCATTGAAATGTAAAAAAAAAATGCTGAGATGTCATATCAGTAATATTTGGCTCTTCAAATAACTGTTAACATTTATATAGTATTTATAACAACCAGAAAATGTGCTAAGTGCTTTATGCGGATGGTGTTTTCATTCAGTTGTGATAAGATTTTGACGTATGTACTCTCATTCCCAATTTGCAGGTAAGGAAATAAAAGTAGAGTGAACTTTAAGAACTTGCTTGAGTTCACAGCTAGAGTGAAAACCAAATTATCTGATGTTAAGTCCACACTGCTGACAACTATATCATAGTGCCTTTCTAAGAGATAATGCAAGGCAGGTAGAGCAGGCTGTATAATTGACAATTGGAGAGGCATGTACCCTTTCCCTCTGTAGCTGTACAGTCCATTGTAAAGTATCCTGACTATTGGCAAGTGAGTGCTGAATGACCACCTGCAAGGCACATCTACCCAGAGTGCATTCCCAGACACAGCCCAGCCCAGGAGAACTGTGGAACCAGCCATGCTTCTCTCCATCTGAAATGTCAGCATATCCCAGAGCCAGCAAGGGCAGGTGCCAAGGCTGTGAGCAGGACCTTAATGAGAGCAGAAGCATCCCTGATCAAAATCAGAACCCCATTATCTTTGTGGCTCTGGAATGCATTGCCATCAATTTGTCCAGAATTGATCAAGTTCAAAACCCTTATGGGTTCAATGCTATGCTCTTCCCCTCTCTCTCCATTTCCTTTTATACCAGCCCATTCCATTCCACTCTGTTGCACTCCAGTCCACTTTACCCAAAATTATTGACTGCTGATTCCAAGTTAGTCTCCAAGGAAGAAGCGGCTTCTGTTATAAAGATGAATAAATTATGCTTTGCTTTCAAGGACCTCTCAGGCTGACCAACCTTCATTCAACAGATAAGTTTCAAGAGTCAAAAAATAATTTAATAACTTACAATACATCTCAAAAATGCAATATAAAATACTATGGATACTCCTGGCTATAAAACCAGATTTCGTGAGAGGGTTCTTCTTCTAAGTGGATAAGTCTACTCCGAGGATTTTACTATTGGAGACTTAGTAAGGGCATAATAAAATGTTAAACTATGTTTCCTATGAAGCAGGAAAACTACAAAGCTGGTGTTTTACTATGCTGAGGATACTTCATATTAGGGCCCAAGGTCTACGATCTCCAATCAGAGTTCCCTTTTCCCCTGAAGGGCTAAAGCACTACTGAAAAACTTTTTCTAGGGATCACATTTTTCTGTGATTTTTGCCAATCCCTCCTTTCTTAACTTAAAGTCCTTTCTGGCCTCATCTAGCTGTGACAAATGAAGCACAAACATTGCATTTTATTTGTAGTATTCTAGACCCAATGGGCATCCATTTAATTTTGGTACAGACTTGAGATCCCCCTTGTCTTAATCAATACAAATTAATTGCATATTTAAAAAATATACTTCCATATGAATTGATTGAATGAACAAAATGTGCTCAACATGTTATGTCGTTCCTTCTTTGGGGGACATATTCTAAACTTACTGTTCTAACTACATATTACATTTGCTTCCATTCCTTGAGTTTATCATGATCCCATTCCTAGGAATCTGAATTTTTATAGTAGGAACTCCAGAGTCTCCAAATAATATTCCTCAGTGAATCTCACCCTCTAATGTTTAGCATCACTGGAAGAGTGACCAGGTCTAGTGATGAATATCATGGGTGGAGTCTCCTTCACCTGCCTGGCAGTGGTTTCTGCATACTCTCACCCAAACATCTTTCCCACAAATTATGCAATAGGAGTCAGGAAGGTTCAGCTGGGGATGCTTCATTAGTTCATGAATGTCTTATTTAACTCCAGAAAGTTAGTAAGAGAAAACTCGAACAACAGAGAATAAATGTCAACATCTATGGGCCTTTTTGGTGCCCAAATGAGACTGGGTATGTGAGATTTCACAGGCCAGGCAAAATTGAATGTGAACATGCTGTACTCATTCTGCTAGCTGAAAGGAAAAGTGTCATTCAATCTGTTATACGATGGATGCAAGATACCAAGACCCAAAGTCAATTAATATAGCGCCAATTAGGAAGTCTTTATTAAAGAAAAGACTGAACAGCCAATATGGAGAGCAGCTCAGACCACTGGTAGAGTTCAGCTCATATAATGTGGGCTGATGCAATCTTGGGTGAGATTGTGTGATCAGAAAATTGCAGAGGCAGGTATTGTGTAAATGCTTACAGGGTATATAATAAAAATAATCACAGACATCCAGTCACATTGTTTTAGTCATTCCTTTTAACAATATCTTTCTAGCCACCACGTCTGGTTAGGCCTCTCAGTATGATGGGGGTCACAGAAGAAATTGGGGAAGTGCAGAGTTGTTTCTGCAGCTCAGACTTTTTCAGTACCACTATCTCTGCTTCCCCTTTTTTTCCCTTCTGTCTGCTTTACCATTTCATTAAACAGTAAACAGTTTATTATGTTTTCTTACACACTTATATACTATACTGAATGTCTAATGCTTTCTGCCATTTGTCATTTATTAATTTTTTTGTTATCTATTTTACCTACTCCTAAACTATTGGTAAGCCTCAGTAACTTCCCTAAACTACTGTTAAGCAGTCTCCCTCCCCCCTCCTGCTATTGATTGTGTCTTGCTGATTTAGCAAGAATTTAAGGGTGCAGCAAAAAGGGAGGCAGCAAAGAGGAGTGAGAGCGACAGGATTTTTTATCCCATCTCAAGTCTTGCAAAGATGCATTTACTAATTCTGTTTCCTTAGGATTTTGTTTGTTTGCTTCACTTTGTGTTTTAAATTTATGTTTGACAAATGACATGTATGCAGAACATCTATAGAGAACACTTTCTCTATGACTTTGTTTCATATGTGTAACACTTACAAAGGTTCTTGTTGTCCGTATATTAAAAATAAAGCAAACATGCAAAAGTGGGTAATAATTTATCCAAAGTTAATAAATCTCAACAGTGGATGTGAGACCGGTTTCATCCAAAGCAAAAATCTATGTTTTCTTTTATGACACTATGCTGTTCAGGCCAAAATATTTTCCACCCTCACATATTTACCAGTGAAAGCAAATAGCCACAAAATCACACTGAGGCCATAGAGTAATGGGAGAAAATTTCTAGAAAGCCACACAATGGCCTCATTCCCTTGTGATCGCTCTGTACATTCACTCACTGAAGCGTCTGGATGCACACTGAGCACTAGGTTTAGAAAACTGAATTGTTATGGGTATGTTAGGCAACCTTGGATTTTCCGAAGCTCTGTAGTCCATCAAGGCTCTAGCTAATGTAAAAGTGACTCCAACCTTTTCTGTTCATTTTCAAACTTGAATTTGGTACATTGAATTTCACCCAAAAGTGTACTGGCGAAGGTGACTTTTAATGTGTGTTCACCAGGAAGTTTTGGATAGTGGTGATGGGTGACACTGTCATAACACATCACAGCACGCCATTTAGTACTGTCCATGCATTAAGGTTCAAGGCACCAAAGGAATAGTAGGATACTTTTAAACCCTTGTATTTAAATTACAGATATGTTTCCAGCTGTGTATGTGTTTGTGCAGTACATCTTTACCCACAGCGCAGAAACAAAATCATTACATGTACTGGGTTGAATTGTGTCCTATAAAACTCCAGGTGTACATAGAACTTGTATACATAGCCTCACTTGGAATTAGAATACTCACAGATGTAATCAAGCCAAGATAAGGTCATACACCGTTAGAGAGGACCCTGAACCCAATATCACTTGCTCCCTTATAGTCCTTATGAGAGAAATTTGGACATGAGCACATAGACACACAGGGAAGAAAGCCATGAACAGATGGAGGCAGATGCTGAATGGTGCATGGATAAGCCAAAGATTGTCACAGATTGCCAGCAAGCACCAGAAACTAGAAAAGATGAGGAAAGATTCCGCCCTAGCACCTTCTGAGGTAGGATAGCTCGTCAACAACGTGATCTTTGACTTCTAGTCTGCAAAGCTACAAGACAGTAAATTCTCATTTTCTTTGAGCCAATCAGATTGTGATATTTTGTTATGGTCACCTAGGAAATGAATATACCGTCTGGTGCTGTGCTTGGATTTGAGCACATGGAACAGTGAATATATACACACCTGGCAGCTAAGACCCATGCTTGTGATGACACCTGTAGAGGAGAAAGGTAAAGGACGGCTCCACGTCATTTTAGCCCTAGCCTATGGGTTCTCTTCATTACTCACTGGCTCACTAAAAGCAGCATACACAGATCAGTATTTCCTTTATTCTCAAACTGCACAACTCATAATTGTATAATATAATAAAATGGCACAAGGCAGAATCTTATACTCCATATAGGGCACCTATTAAATGCAACTTTTATCAAGACTTGTGCCCCAGTACCTGAGATATGGGCAATCTTACTCAAGGCTCTGTAATGCAATGTGTCCCATCTATGATTGTGGCAAGACTGAAAACACGAAGCTGTCATTGCAAAACTATTATAGAGACTGTAAAACAGCATTTCAAATCCATCTAGTGCATAAAGATAATATTTGAACTGGTACATATGCAATGAGAACACTCATGTGTTCTAGTTCTGTCCTTGTTTCACAACAACTAAAGTATTTTCTTCTCTCAAATTCCAGGATCTCATATCATAACAGTGAGAAATGTCTAAATCAGTGTTCTTGACTTTCCTAATGCTGCAATGTATTTTCATTGTTAAAAAGGGGTCGTGACCCACAGGTTGAAAACTGCTGGTCCAAATCAGAAGAACCAATAAAAGTGCAAAATAAGGAATAAAGGAAGGGAAGGATGGAAAAGGGATGGGAACCAAATAATAAATGGAATTGCAAATTTCAGTGATCCTTCAAATTCCTAACTTTGGTGCTCTTGGTATAATAAATTAAGAAAATATTTTAAATTGCCTATAATGTTAAATGACTTTGTTTATAGATTAATAAAGAACCTTAACAAAAAAAAGCAAACTACATACTCAAATCCCCTATGAATATAGATGTGGAAATTCTTAATAAAATAGTAGTAAAGCAAACCCAATAGCACATCAAAAATGATAATGATAATCCACGAAGATCAAGTGGCTTCATCCCAGGGATGCAAGGTTGGTTCAACACGTGTCAATCAATAAATGTGATTCAATACACACTCAGGAGCAAGATAAAGAGCATGTGAGCATTCCAAGAGATGCTGAATAAGGATGTGACAAAATCCAGCAATCTTTCATGATAAAAACCCTCAACAAAATCAGCACAGGAAGAATATATCTCAAAATTATGGGAGCCATATGGCAAATCCACAGGCAACGTTATCTTGAATAGGGAAGCTAAAAGAACTTCCCGTAAGAACTGGAACAAGGCAAAGCTGCCCACTGTTCCTGCTGCTATTCAACATAGTACTAGCTAGAGCAATCAGTTAAGAGGAAGAAATAAAGGGTTTACAAACTAGGAAAAAGGAGATCAAAGTATCATTTTGTGCTAATGATGTAATCATATATGTAGAAAACCCAAAAGACTCCACCAAAACATTTCTGGAATTGATAAATGAACTCAGCAAATGCTTAGGTTACCAAATCAATGTACACAAATCAGTAGCGTTTCTGTACACCAATAACAGCCCAGCTCAGGATCAAACCAAAGACTCAATACCATTCACAATAGCTACAAATAAAATAAAATGGGAAGAAAATACTTAACCAAAGAGGAGAAAAATCTCTAGAACTATGAACACTGAAGAAAGGAATCCTAGATAACACAAATGGAAAACACATTATGCTAATGAATGAGTGGAAATGCCATTGTTAAAATGTGCATATGAGCCAAAATGATTTACATATTCAATGTAATCCCCTTCAAAATACCAATGTCATATTTCACAAATCTAGGAAAAAAATACTTCTACACTTCATATTATGTGACAAGAGCCCACATTGTCAAAGCAATCTTAAACATAAAGAGTAAATCTGAAGGCATCACATTACTGGATTTCAAGCTATGCTACAAGGATATAGTAACCAGAACAGCATGGTATTGTTATAAAAATAGAGACATAGACCAATGAAACAGAACAGAAAGCCATCAGCCTACAGCTAACTGACCTTTGTCAATGCACACTGGGGAAAAGAAGCCCCATTCAATAAATGGTTCTGGGAGAATTACATAGCCACATGCAGAAGAATAAAACAGGACTCACATCTCTCACCACTCACGAAAATTAATTCAAGATGGCTAAAATAGTAAAATGTAAGGTATGAAACCATATGAATTCTAGAAGAAAATGTAGGAAAATTTGCCTATGCAAAGAATTTATAAAGAAGACCCCAGTGGCAACTACTACAACAGCAATAATAAAGGAATGGGATTTGACTAAATTAAAAAGTATCTGCATAGCTAAGGAAATAATCAATAAAGCAAATAGACAACCTGCAAAATGGGAGAAAATCTTTGTAAACATTCTATTTCTGATAAAGGGCTAATATCCAAAATCTATAAAGCAAGGAAAAAAGCAAATGACCCCCTTAAAAAGCAGTCAGAATATATTAACAGATGATTTTCAGAAGAAGATACATGAAGAGATATGAAAGAGATATAACAAAAAGATATGAAAAAATGCTCAACATCATTAATCATCAGGGGAATGCAAATTAAAACCACAATGAGATATCACCTTACCCTGTTAGAATGTTTTCTCTTAAAAGTCTGAAAACAATAGACGCTGGCAGGGATGCAAAGAAAAAGGAATGCTTATATACTGTTGGTGGGACTGCAGATTAGTATAACCTCTGTAGAAAACAGTATGGAAATTTCTCAAAGTACTAAAATAGACCTACCATTCAATCCAGCATCCCCCTACTGCATACCTTCTCAAAGGAAAAGAAGACATTTCAAAAATGCACCTGCACTTGAATATTCATTGAATCACAATTCACA
Source organism: Perodicticus potto (assembly GCA_963574655.1). Classification (NCBI taxonomy): domain Eukaryota; kingdom Metazoa; phylum Chordata; class Mammalia; order Primates; family Lorisidae; genus Perodicticus; species Perodicticus potto. The sequence goes on from CAUYRH010116051.1 coordinate 15,763, forward strand.
GTTGCAAAGACATGGAATCACCCAAATGCCCATCAATTCATGAGTGGATTAACAATATAGGGCACATGCTTACCATGGGGTGCTACCCAGGCATATAAAATGGATAAAGTAATGCCGTTGGTAGAAATTTGCATGGAACTGGAGACCATTATCCTAAGTGAAGGATCTCAAGAATGGAAAAAGAAACACCACATGTACTCTCCAATAAACGCAAACTAGCTGATGGGCACACATATTATAGAGGGAAGTAAACAACCTGAGAGCAAAAGTCTACCTAATGGGTACAATACACACTATTTGGGTGATGGGCAGAGATGCTGCCCTTACTAAAACATTACAAAAGTTGTCCATGTAGCAAAATAATTTGTACCCTCTTAATATGTTTTAAAAAGTGGAAGGGTCACTGAAATACCCACACCCAGACTGAGCTGACATTCACTGGATGTCCATTCCCCTTCAGACATTATGACACGCCCTGTTTTATATGCAGTGCAAGAATCTTGTTGATTATTTTCCCATTTGCGTATGATCGAATTGAAATACACAAAGTTTCAATACTTTGTATAAGACTATATGCTATTATAACAAATGGAGACATTGGGCCTTAAACTCAATTAGGTCTTCAGATTTGAAATCTACATTTTTTTTTAACAAGCCATGTGCTTTTGCCAAATATATATTTTGTACAAATCCCAGAGCACTTGTCACAAAAGGGATCTTATTTTGTTTGTTTCTTTGCTTTTACAAAACAGGCGCATGACCAAATAGTTATAAAAAGAAGTCTACATTTTATAGTATAAGCTCACACTGAGAACTGATGGCATTGAATAACAAAAATAGACAACCTTACACATACACAGCATTTATGCAGATGTTTTCAACAATGAGCCACAGCTAAAATTGTGAACATGGTCACTTCACTATGAGGCTCCTATCAGGTGAGTTTTGGCAAAAGAGAGGCTGTTTCCTCGTTAGGGATAATTGGAAGTCAAGGATGAAATGAAAAAAAGCTCTAGTATCTATCAGAGGTGCCCTCTCTAAATCAAGGCCCTTGGGATGTAAATTTGATTTAAAATCAAAAGAGAAGCCTAGAACATGAGAAAAATAAAACTTTAAGACCTTGTTGGTGTTTCAGAAAGGAATGCACAAAGGGTGTCTGGTCAGGAACAGGTGACAGCCCCAGGTCACCCTAGTCTGCCCACCAGAAAGAGTACTCCATGGCCATCCTGGAAGTTCAAGTCTTAAGGTCTTTGTAACCCTGTTCCCTACTCCCTATAAAATTACTGAGGCCAGATAAATTTTAGAAATTGCATTTGCTGACACTTTCTATGAAATTTATGATGTGCTTTCATGTTTTAAAGGCCTTGAAAAACTACGCATTAAAGAAATAAAAGTTTCTGGCTCAGCTCCTGTAGCACAGCTACTACAACAAAAAAATAGCCAGGCGTTGTGGTAGGCGTCTGTAGTCCCAGCTACTTGGGAATTTGAGGCAAGAGAATCGCTTAAGCCCAAGAGTTTGAGGTTGATATGAGCTGTGACGTCACAGCATTCTACTGAGGGTGACATAGTGAGACTCTGTCCCAAAAAAAAATTTTTAAAAAATAAGAAATAAAGGGTTTCTGAAAGCAATTTAGCCACAGAATCCCATTGTTTATTTTAAATTTAATACAGTTTAACGTCTCTGGTAGAAAAGAGACACATTTGGGGAATACTAATCGAAGATTAAACCATCAAATAATGAAGAATATTGAAGGGCTCTGCATCTAATGGCAAGCATAACCTAAAGTTATAACTCCTCACATTTATTAAGGAAATGTCTTTATATTCTGGAGCCTCCAACCTTTCAAGTTCAAAATGATTTCCATTTGGGTTCAAAATGTACTTTGTCAAGGGAACAGGAGAGGAACTCAGGAAAGCTGACTCTAGTCCCTGTTAAATGAGAGGAAGGTTGATGTTTCCTTCTTAACCCCTGGGTCCCTGGACCTAGACAGCTCCCATGACAGGGGAAACTCCATAAATATTCAAGTGGTTGAATGAGTGAATAAGGGAATACATAAAACTTTGCAATTAACTTATACAGTTGATTTTCATTATTCACATATTGTGTATTTGTGAGTTTTCCTCCTTGCTAAAAGTTCTTTGGAACCCTAACATCCACGTTTATAGAACCACATTGCTCATTTGTGGATCTGCACATGTTCAGGTGGCAAAAAATTTGAGTTGTGTATAATTTCCCTGTGGAGTGAGGGTGACACTCTGGCAAGGTGACACTCTGGCTTCTTATTTCACTCTCATACTGTCAATAAGTGTCCTTTCCACTTATTTCCACTTTCATAGTTTTTCTGCTTTTTAAACATTTTCTGTATAAATGGCTTCTAAGCATATGCTGACGTTGTGCGTAGTATTCTAAGCATCAGAAGGCTGATTACATCAGAAGACTGATTCCAAGCATCAGAAGGCTGTGATGTTCCTTAAGGTGTTAGATAAGCTTCACTCACGTCCTGCTGGCTCTGAGTTCAATATTTATTCAGAAACACAAATAAGTTGTCAAGGAGTCTTTAAACAGAAACACACATAAAATAAGGTTATGTATTGGTGGGACGATGAAAATGATGTTAACCAGAGTCTTCCAGGAATCTAAGCATAAACTTTTGTTTCCTCTAGAAGCCCTAAGTCCATGTTCAAACTGACTTCCTAGAACATAACTACCATAAATAATAAGAATTAAATGTACTTTGTCCTCCTCTTGGGACAGTTACAAATCCTAGAAGGTTATTAAAGGCTCAAGGGGAAAGAAAAACTACTTTAACCTTGTTTGATCGTTATTTACCAAACATTGTTGAGTAAAGATTTAATGTTTAAAGAACTTATATTATTACCTCACAGGACAATATATAGAGGCCCTGTCTTCTGTTGGGGTCACATGACCTATTATTCAGAGGATTTCAGAACATCACTCATGACCATAAGTCAAGAGGTTAAAGGGTTTCAGTCCAGACTCAGACATTTCAAGTTCACAGGCAACTGTAGTCTGATAGAATTTACAGTCTGTGCTCTGATGAGTAGTTCTTTAATTATATCCCAATTTACTGAAATCTCTGTACTGATAAACTTCCTCTCATCACTTTCCTTCCTGGCCTTTCCTTTCCCTGTGGGAATGTTTAATCTATTCCGGAACTTCAGTCAGGCACTCAGGCTGTAGGTGTGGGTGGAGAGTTCACTGTCTAAAAGGACACCAAAATGTCACATTTAAGGACAAAAATTCATTAACAATGCTCCCTTTCTACTCTAAATTTTCTTTGGCACGCTTTCACTCATGTCTCTCAGACTGGAGGGCACTAGTGGGCCTTTTTAGAATCCGCCAAGAGGCAAGTTTAGGTTTACTTATGTGGCTCATAGCAACATTGAAGGTACTCTGAATTTATGGATGGCTGTCTTAGGACAGGGATATCTTTCTCAAATGTGATCAGCACCCAATGAGGCAATTTCCTGTATTATGCTTCAGAGGTGACACAAAGGTGAAAGGAACTTTACTGGTGGTCCCCAACCCTAGAAGAATTTGGACAGTGGATGGATTGCTTGTGGCAAAGCCAGTCAAGTCTTGCTATGTGGTGTGAGGGATATTTTGAGGCCTTAGAACTATATTTTTAAAGTCTTACAGAAAGGACTTGAGTCAGACTAACTTGCAAGATATTTATTCAAAAGCTTGAGAAGGCTCAAATATACCGTAAACATATTGTAAGGCATTTCAGTAAAACAGCAAAAAAAATCATAAACTCTGAGTTAGGTTGTATATTAAATTATCCTTGTCATTATATAAAATGACTTCTTAAAAATATAAAATTTTAAATAAAAATAATGATAAAATAGGAAACAAAAGTGGTAAAAGTGAAAAGCGAATTATCTACTTTGAAATCACGGTGACGTGATGAAGCGAATTGTTAACAAAACACATGTATAAAATTATAACACATCAAAGAAGCAATTATTAGTAGAAGAGAGAAATTTTGATTAGAAGTAAGAAATAGGCTCTTGGATTGCATGTAGTAACCTCTACAGGTGAAGAGGAATTTATAATGAATCATATAATTACACAAGAAAAAAATGTTGATTTTGCATAGAAGTGACACAAAATCCTAACATAACTCAATACATTACTAAAAAGAAAGCACCAACAACAATCTGCTCATGAATATTGTCAATTCGATCACTTAAAATTAAAGTGCAACAAAACTTGAAATACAAAATCTTATCACTTATATTATTAAAATAATCAATAGACGTCTTCCAAAATTTGACAACAATCATAAACAATTTATATAACGTTACAAATAATGAATTGCAGAGTGGAAAAAACGTCCTTATACGAGAAACGTAAATTTTTACCAATTCTATTATGAGCCTGAATTATTTTTCCCTTATCTCCACAAAATGTATGCTAAAATCATTAATACTGTGCAAGTAAGAATTAGGAAAAATATTACATAGGTGCATAAGGCTATATTATATTTTAAAATGTTACTGTTTTAATTTTTTCTAAGTATGTAATATGTCAACTTTCTAAAATTTGTGATCACAACATCTCTAACTTCTAATCCTAAATAAATATTTACTTTACATTTAGTTTTCTATTTTAATCTTTTTTTTTTTTGAGACAGACTCTCACTCTGAGTAGAGGGCCATGGTGTCATAGCTCCCAGCAACTTCAAACTGCTGGATTTAAGTGATTCTCTTGCTCAGCCTCCCAAGTAGCTGGAAATATAGGCACCTGTCACAACACCCAGCTAGTTTTTCTATATTTGATAGAGATAGGGCTCTCACCCTTGCTCAGGCTGCTCTGGAATTCCTGAGCTTAAGCAATTTCCTAATTGGTATGCTGTTTCATAATTATATCCTGGTCCCTAATATCAGGGTTTGAGCCTTTCTTAATGTCTTACTTCTCTATTAAGTTGTTTATGCCGTGGAATGTTTGAGTCTCTAATTAAATTATTGTCTCAGAAAATTCAACCGTCCCCATGCATACATTAACATATCATTGAAAATGTGGGAAAACATAGATGTGTGCCGTAGAATGTCAAGCTGAACGGGGCTCTACAGATATGGGTTAGCTTTTCCGGAGGTGAAAAAGGACAGAAATAACTCTAGGTAGCTTTTCCGGAGGTGAAAAAGGACAGAAATAACTCTAGGAGAAAGAAAAGTTAGATTTACCTGAAATAAATGGAAGGTATGATATTTGAAAATATTATTTAACAAATACTGTGATTCCTCTTCCTCTCTATCATGAAAAAAATACATAATATAACCTCATCTTACTGATATTGGGCTTGGCTAGGCAACTTTGCTTTGGTCAATAGAATGTCTGCGAATGTGATAAGGGGCCCACGTGTATTTTCCATATACATAAGGTATAAATTACAAACCTGCTGTCAGCTAAGCTTCCCAGCCAAACCCAGTCTAGATTAGCTGAACCAGAGTCAATTGCAGACCTCTGAGTCGATGATAAATACTTAAATTACAGAGGATAAATACTTAAATTACAAGCCCACTGAGTTTGGGGGTAGTTTGTTACACAGAATTTTGCAACAATAGCTAACTCATAGAAAGGAGAAACAAACAAACAAAAACTTTAACCTACAGAATTAGGTTTTAATTTAATTCAGCTAAATCTGTACATATTTCTGCTAAATCTATATGTTTATAGATTTTTTTCTATATCTTGGTGACACATGAATACGTGGTTCATAGTATTTTCTCAATAGCGGATAACACTTTGAAAATTGCTCCCTTTGGTAGACAATTTCATTTTAAAATTTATATTTAAGACCAGGCACAGTTGGCTCATGCCTGTAATCCCAGCACTCTGGGACAATGAGGCAGGTAAATCACCTGAGGTCAGGAGTTTGAGACCAGCGTGACAAAGTGAGACCTCTACTAAAAATAGAAATACTAGCCAGCCCTTGTGGTGGGCACCTGTAGTCTTCACTAATTGGAAGGCTGAAGTAGGAGGATTTCTTGAACTCACGAGTCTCAGGTTCCTATGAGCTATGATGCCACAGCACTTTACCCATGGTGACAAGTCTCAACTAAGTGTCTGTCTCAACTAAATAAATAAAACAAAACCAAATAAAATAAATTTAAACAAAATAAATAAAACATATATTTAAAGAGGTTCTTAAATGCTAATATTTCTCAGTTGGAAGCATCATTTTTCCTTGTAGGGCTATTGGTCACTGTAGTCTCCAGGTTATTTGAAATTTCAAAGGGATCATATAATTCTATCAATGTAGGAATATACAGAAAACAGGTTTGAGGAAGGTTATAACCTTCAAAATAATCTCAGATATACACAGGTTGAGTATCCCTTATTCAAAATGTTTTCATACCAAAAGTGTTTCCAATTTCAGATTTTGGGGGAGGGGAGTGGGAATTTTGGAACATTGGCATATACCTAATGACATATTTTGAGCCTGGCACCTAAGTCTAAACATAAATCTCATTTATGTTCCAAATGCACAGTTGAGAACTAAGCCTGAGGGTAATTTTATACAGTATTTTAAATAAACTTTGTGCATAAAACAAAGTTCATGTATATCAAGGCATTAGAAAGCAAAGGCGTCACTATCTCAGCCACCCACTTTGAGAATTTGTAGTTGTTTGGCATTGCTATCATTCCTGACTCTGAATTTATATTCTATTGATAAACAATCATTTTCTTGCACTTATTCATACATGAATACTTAGCAATGAAAAATATGGCGTACCATTATTGCAGTGAGTGAGGACTGTGTTCAGGGTAAACTACACAGCTCAGCTGGAGCACCCGGTCCCCTGTGTCAGACAACAGCACAGCAGGCTTTCAGCATCATCTCAGCCCTAAAAGAGTTTCAGATTTTGGAGCCTTTCAGATTGCAGACTTTGAGATTAGGGATGCTCAATTTGTAGCACATTTAATTTTGAGAGTTTCAGTTTTATTTTCAAAAATCAGAGGAAACGACTTGCAGATCATATCAAGGTCACAACTGTCTCCTTGCATCAGTATGACATTAAAGGAGAAGAGGATCCCTGGGGCGGGAAGAGCACTTCAAATGCACCATTGAAATATATTTAAATGCTTGGGAGAGCTGGCTGCAAAGCATTCTATTTCAACGGCTGTAAACACACATCACTGTCTGTAACGTCTTCTGACTATAAGATCTCTTGTCCTACTAACTCTGAAATTAAAAAAAAATGAGTAGAAACCCTCTACGCCATCCAATTACTCAATATATGAAGTGATAATAATGCATACCATCTTACAAACTTTTATATCAGAAAAAAAAGAGATGGTTTAAAATTTCTGAGATCATCGTTGCTAATTACTGTGGCGGAAGAGGAAAGGTGAGATGTGATAAGGAAATCCATGTCACACAAATGCCTTAATGTGCACGAAGATCACATATGCACGTGGTAAAAACTAGGAAACCCTCTCTCACTTATAAATTATTAGTTAAGCACACACGTCTTATAAAAAGATTTAAATATATACTCTATATTTAAATGATTGCTTTCTTTCCCCATCTAGAGCAGGGGTTCTCAATGTCAATACTATATACATTTTGTGCCTGATAACTCTTTGTTGTGGGGGTTTGATCTGCTCGTGATAAGATGTACAGCAGCACCTCAGGCTAATTCTTCAAAAGGTGTCTACCATGTAGATGAAAATTTGAAGCTTTGTTTTTCTATCAGAAGGTATAAGGGCAAAGTCTGGGATCATGTCTATAGGTAGGAAGAGATGGTTTAAAATTACTGAGATCACAATTGTACCTGCTAGATACTCCCCCAAATTTGGAGTTAGGACTACCAACAATGTCTCCAGACATGGCCAGTTGTTTCCTGGGGGTAAAAGCACCCATAGTTGAATAATCTAGATAAAGACTATATAATATACTCTTTCTTCTAATAGCAGATGCTAATCACAAGCACAAAAATAGTCACAATTACACGATGTTTACTTGCCAAACACATAGTGACTCATTTTAGTACTCATGAAAGTTGAATGACTTATATACTATTACGACTTCTTTGCTACTGATGAGGAAATTAAAGACAAGGTAAGTGACTTCTGTGGGTTGTAAGCAGAGCCTAACTCATAAGCAGGGATTATTAGGAATATGGTTTAAATGAAATGAACATTATGATTTTAGAAGGACCTTGGGCACCTGGGCAATGTATCCTATGAAGCTTTCTGCTTATCTGTTAAATCTGCGAGCTGAGCTAGAAGACCTCGGAGCTTCCTTCTACCACTAACAATCTGTGCGTCTCTAAATGATAGCCAAACCTGCTTGGCTAGATTTATTTCAATAAAGGCAAGCTGACCACAAAGCAGATAATGTCCAGTTATAGCAGCTCAGTTCCTAATGGCAGCCATGCATCTTCCTTGATTTAAATTCATGCTGTTTTAGAGCATATATACCCTTAGGCCTGTCTCCTAAGAGAAAATTCTTCAAGGAAGATGAGGCAGCTTGCAAAACAAACTTGCAGATTTCTCCATGAATCTCATCTCAAGATTTTCAAGGTCATGACCAATCACAGACATGTTTGAACAATACCCACAAATTCTATCTTCTCTAACAGACAACATGATGAAGGGATTAACTGCTGGTCAGATGACAGGGAAGATTAACATTGGAAGTAAGTGTGTATAGGGAAACTTGATCAGTCTCATTATTTTGAATAATTAAGAATGAACACGAGAAGAAGGAGGTTTCCTTCCCTAAGATGACTATTTAACACCTGTGCCCACAATAAATTAGAATACAGGGCATGAGACTATGCTAAATTCCACTCCATAACCTTGCTGAAAATTTCTGTTCTCCAGTTGATCTGTCTCTAGGCTCTCTCCTTCCTCAATAAATCATTCTGGCTCCTGCTAAAACCAGATTTCTGTCAAGTTCCTGCTCATTTCACACAATTCCTTAAAGCTTGACACCTCCATCTCTCCCTGACTCTTGCCCATTTAATCTTCCTGCCCCATAGACATGATTGAAGACTTTGCCCTTATACATTCTGATAGCAAAACAAAGCTGTATACTGTCACCTGCATGGTAGACTGCCTTTGGAAGAATAGAAGATTCTGGGAGAGCTTTGACTTATGTTTATTGATTA
>CAUYRH010116052.1:0-21455 GCA_963574655.1 Perodicticus potto
CAGTAATCTAGTTACATTCTGCTGCTCAAAATCAGATCCCAAAGGTGCACGGCCTACAGACACATGAAAAAATGCTCTTCATCCTTAATCCTCAGAGAAATGCAAATCAAAACTACTTTGAGATATCATCTAACTCCAGTAAGATTAGCTCACTTCACAAAGTCCCAAAACCAGAGATGTTGGCATGGATGTGGAGAAAAGGGAACACTTCTACACTGCTGGTGGGAATGCACGCTAATACATTCCTTTTGGAAGGATGTTTGAAGAGTACTTAGAGATCTAAAAATAGACCTGCCTTCCGATCCTATAATTCCTCTACCAGGTATATATCCAGAAGACCAAAAATCACATTATAACAAAGATATTTGTACCAGAATGTTTATTATAGCCCAATTCATAATTGCCAAGTCATGGAAGAAGCCCAAGTGCCCATTGACCCACAAATGGATTAATAAATTGTGGTATATGCACACCATGGAATATTATGCAGCTTTAAAGAAAGATGGAGACTTTTTCTCTTTCCTGTTTACATGGATGGAGCTGGAACATATTCTTCTTAGCAAAGTATCTTAAGAATGGAAGAAAAAGTATCCAATGTACTCAGCCCTATTATGAAACTAATATATAGCTTTCATATGAGGGCTATAACTCAATTATAACAAAAGAATATGGGTAAAGGGGCAAGGGAGGGGAGGGGCGGGGGGAGAATGGGCAGAGCGAGAGTAACTGGTGGGACCACACCTACTGTGTATCTTAGAAGGGCACAGGTGAAACTTACTGAATACAGAATATAAAGGTCTTAACACAATAACTAAGAAAATGCTATGAATGCTATGTTAACCAGTTTGATGAAAATATTTCCGATTGTATATGAAACCAGCACATTGTACCCTATGATTGCAATAATGTATACAGCTATGATTTAATAAAAAAAATATATTCACTTTGCTGAATTGAACTGCATCAGTTTTCAAGAGAAGTAGTTGAATTTAAATAATGACTGGGAAGTAACTTCCTTGGGATTGCTTTGCCCGGTATCTTCTTTGTAGGAATTCTAAAAACTTGATTTGTGAAAATCCTAATGATTGATTTGTTCTGCCGACTAAATGGTGTCTGGTTGAAGTCACCATGTTTCCTAGCCACTCTCCCTCCTGGCTCCCATTTCTTACTCTGAGTGGGCAGACTGTGTGGGTGACTACTTCCTTTTTCAATCTACTTCCCTCTACTTAACAGGCTATGAGTGCAGTTAAGTTTTATGCAATCTCCCTGTATTAGATAAATATCCAGGTATATTTCCTTGTTGGCATGATAAGGAAACTGAAGCACATGGGAGCCTGTTTGTTGTCAAAGTCACCAGGAGTAAGAAGAAAATAAATTGGAATTGACACTTCAAACTAGTGTCTCTGCTTATCGCATCACAGCCCTTCTGTTGGCAAGATTCCCTATGGCTCTTCCCTCTATGGCTAATACCAGGAGCATGATGGTCTCACCATGGTCTCCATCATTTCCTGCTTCCGAAGTGCAACAGCTGAAGCAAGCTGTTCATTCAACTTGCCCTTTTCTGAAGTTGCAAGAGACCATTTTGTTTTCTGGCAACAAATGGACCTGTTTCTTTTTCCTTTAAAGGAGAAGATTTGGGACATAACAAAATGAGCAAGCAGAGTCCGCTGTATACATTTTTCACCGATATTAAAACAGTCAAAGCCAAAACACAAGAACTCTCTGTAAGACTTTAGAATCCCAATTCTGGGTTTATGGAAATATTTTCCCCTAATAATTTTAATAACTCTCCTTGTACACTGTATTGAGGAAATTTTATCTTTATATCACAGTGGCAAAGAAAACAAATTTGAAGAGACTCATAATATTAGTTTTTCAAAAAACTTTAACCGAGAGGATTGATGCTCAGACAAAATGAACATTGGGTTAAATTATGTAAATTATGTAAAGAAAAGTTGTGATTAGAGAGGAAAAGTTGTAGTCTAAACGTTGACTGTGAACTTGAACACTTCCTGTCTTCATCCTCAGTCTTTGGAAGACAAAACAAGAGTTCTCTTATGTTTTTCTTCTTTCCCTAAAGCAGGATATAGTACACACGTTCAGAGAAAGGGATGCATATAAGGTAAGTGTAGATGCTGTACTTAATCAGGGTAGGCCAGATCAGGATGTCCTTACTAACAACCTATAGATCTCAACAGCTTAAAATAACAAACGTCTGTTTATTATTTGCACTCCCTGTCCTTATCTGGTTGACAGAGTCTCAGGCTGAGAGGTCACTGTCTCAACAACAAACTTAAGAATCTTAAACAGAGATTGGTAAACATTTTCTTGTAAAGGGCCAGGTGGTAAATACTTTCAACTTCATAGGTCATATAGTTTCTGTCACCACTTTTTAACTCTATTGTCATAGCGCAAAGCGGCCATCACCAATACATTAACAAATGAATATGACTGTGATCCAATAAAAACGTTTTTGTAATTATAGACGGTCTGATTTGGCTTTGGGCCTATAGTTCATCAGCTCTTTTCAATTAAAGGGACACTTGTTTCCTCTGCTCAATGACTAGTTAATGGTCCCACCCAACTGTAAGAGACTGGGAAACACAGGGCTGTCACTGTCTGAGGTAAGGCTAGGCTCGTCTATACTCACATAGACAAGGGAAATGATGAAAAAAAAGAGCTGAGCAGTTATTTTCATAGCTCCACAAGACTTGATTAAGGCTGCTGGTCTTTTAGAGTTCCTCTATCCCCTTCACCTTAGAATAACAGACTTTACAAGGTGACAGTGTTTATTTGCTAGTTAAGAGGCGGTGGAAGCGTCTGGTCAATCAGAGAAGACATTGCTCAGTGCTGTGTTTATTCATCGTTGGTGGCCATGTCTGGTGCGAGTGGCTGGAGCTATTCTTTGCATTAAATCTTCACCTTAGGGATCCTAAGGTGAGTCAGGAAATACTTCCTAGAAGCAGATCTTGGGAAAGGATTCGGAAGTAGCAAGGGAGAATGTCTGTCTTTATCAGATGACATTCCACAACAGTGAAATTGCCTAGGGGAAAAAGTCATTTTCTCACAGACCAATTTCGGAAACGTTGCCTAGATCTGGTGGTGCAGCCTGGACATTGGGAGCAATGAGATGAGGTTTTCAGTTGGATTTACTATAAATGGAGTAGCAGTTAAACCTGTTTTACCATAGAAGGATATCAGTTACATGTTTGGTTTTCTAGCAATCCCCACCCCTCAAGGAACTAGCAGCCCATTTTTAATTATATGTATTGATGTTGTTTCCTCCCCACTGTTCATCATTGTTTTATAACATCACATGGTTCTTTATTCTCAGTTGGCACTCTTTCAAGTTCAATTGGCATTGCTTTAAGAGCATAAATTTAATAGTCTATTTTCATACTGTTCAATTTGTTCATATTCTGACATTGCTCTACAGTAGTTTGCCTAGACATGGAGAAATGTATATTCAAGGGGATTTGCAGTTTGATTAAAATAGAAACACCAGGAATCTATTGCGTAGGTAATAGGCTTTCTATAAATGGAAATATCTGTTCATACAGATTATAATCCATGTCTTCTAAAACTTTAAGGCAATTTCTTCTATATTATCACATAAGGAAAACACTTGAGCGAACCCATTTTCATAATTAAATTAAAACAGATGAAAATGAAGAACAGAACATGTACCTGAACTAAGATCCAATAGCTCGTGACTTTTGGTTTTCTCATCGGTCATACTTCTATTGAATATGAGAAAATTCTAGAGGCAGTGATTACTCTGCCACTTACAACAAAGTATACCACTTTAAAAAGACTCAAAGTAACCTCCATGTAAAAAAGAAATTTCACAGCTCAGGCAGTATTTTTATTTCAAGCAAGTATTGTCTTGTACCTTGAAATTAATTGTAATGGCTCAAATAAAGCTACTGTTAGGGCTTTCCACCAAAAGTTTTAAATTCCACTTCTGAGACTAGCTGTCAATATCAAGCTATTATAGAAAAGACCCTGATTGTCACTTAAGAGACTCTTTTCCCAATTTCTCTATTTGGTGTAATAATGGCACATACTATGTGCCAGGCACTAGGCTGAGCCTTTGCGAACTCCTTTAATTGGCACAGCTGCCTTATGAGCTCAATGCTGTAATATTATTCTCCCACTTTGCAGAGGAGAAAACTGAAGCACAGTAAGGTGGAGTTATTTGCCTAAGATCATGCAGAGAGAGGTCACAAACCTAGGATTTGAAGCTCAGCTGGTTCTACAAGGGTCCTGAGAATAACCACTATGCCAAACCATCCTTCACTGCGCAGACAATCGGCTTGGTGAGAAGATGCCACAGGAAGGGTGAAAAAACTTAAAAGTCTTACAAACAACCAATCCGAACAGTGGAGTAAAATCCATACTTTCTCCTTGCTTATCTAAATTGACCACAAGGTACTGAATACAGGCAACGTCATTTTACTGAGACTATGGAAAAATGGGGAAAATGCTAGAAGCCTTCCTTTCAGCAACTGTTTTTGCAGAGATTTTTTTGTTCCTTAATACAAGCCATGTATTAATGATGACATTTTGTTATAGTAAAAGTATAATCTCTGGAGCTTTTTTGAATAAATTTCTATCAAAAAAAGGAAAAAAGAAAAAAGGAAAAAGAAAGAAGAAAAGTGGTATCCTCAGAAGAGTAAAAGGCCAGGGAGGGCTCCTAGTCTGTGGTTGCTTTCAGCAGGTAATCACCGAGTTGGTTGAGCATTGCTACCTCTCTTCCTTTCCACTCGAAATATCCTTGCTTGGTTTTTCACCTATAAGTTTCCTCAGAAATTCTTTGCTCTACCTGAGTTCCCATACATGAAACTCTTGCTTTGCAAAGAAAATTAATGTAAAATATCAGTCAAAGGTTTTATATTCCCAGCCCAGATCTTTATCTCAGAATAAAAAGGGGAAATTTATCTCCTGTGAGTCACGGGCACTGAGGAGCTGGGAACATTTCCCTGGCAGGGAGAGTTGGCAAAAATAGTCCTAGTGGATTTCAAGTTTATTTGACTAATTCTTTCAGCACTTGTCAAGCGAAACTACTTTTGTTTAGGTAACAAAACAAGCTGTTTCCTCTGCCATTTCTCCAGTGAGTAGTATAGGCACTTGTGGCGAACACACATTACTGCTAACTGTTATGATGTTTGCTGTCAAATTCATTTATTTATACAACTGCTGCAAAAGGCCCGAGGCCCATCAGCAGCCATGAAAGATTTCAGAGTCATGGTGTGGGGTCATGAGAGGGGGGAACAAAGTCTCCACTGGTTATGAGAAAGGAACTGACACAGGAAATGGTCACATATGGCGCAGATTTATTGTGTCCGGGGCTTCCCATTCAAATCTCATTATAGCCACAGCTCAGAGCAGGGCATGGCGCAGGCACATTCATTTTAGTTTTGGCATCCAGCAGAAATTACTGCTGCGGCTCCAAACTGAGGGCCGGAGAGGTGATAAGTTTATCATTCTGGGGGAAAAGTGTGCCAGGAATTGTATCCGGAAAGAATGCTGTTGGCTGCCCCTGTCTTTAAACTAACCTACGAATATCACTTTGTTTAAAGCTAGGAGGCAGGTTTGCTGGCGCAGGGAAGGAAAAGGGGGAGAGAGAAAAGTGGTGTGGGGATGGAGAGGAATGAAAGGAAAATTTATGAATAGATGAAATGTTAAAAGCCATCTTAGATTTTCCAGGGCTTTTATTTATTTTTTGATTAGTGGGAAAAATAGATGTCCTCCTTATAAACACACGTATGCACAAACGCATGTATGTATATTTCATTCTTGTGTTTCCTAACAAGCATAGATTCTCATATCAGCCTTTTAGCTTGTCCTTCACCTGTAACTTGTCTCTTTGAATACTATTTATTATGAAAGCTTGTAACACTTGCATGTGCTAGTCTAGGCTATGAGGCAAATACTAGTTTGTGATAAGGATGGGGGCAAAAAGGGCAAAAAAAGTACTTTAAAAATACCCCTCTGTTATTATGACAAATGTAACAGTTTACATTTATTAGCATGTTTTCCTAAACTCTGCTCATATATCATCTCATTTAACCCTATCAGCCTATGAATTGGGTGCTATTCTCAATGCCTTTGACAACTGGGAAAACTGAATCAGAGAGACGCTAAGTAATTTGTCTGCAGTTTTGCAGGTAGAAAGCCACAAAGCCAGGATGCAATGCATTTCTCTGACGTAAAGAAACCAGTCTCTCACTCTCTAAGCTGTACTTCCTGAACCTGCATTTGCTTGGGCTGTTTTCAGTGTGGTATTCAAAGAATAAAATCATAATTGGGACCATATTCATTGATGTTTGCAGGTGAAATCATATTACAACAAAATGACAAAAAACAAAAACACTTTGTAAGTCACTTTTTCAAGCCCAGTATTAATGATGACATTTCGTTATAGTAAAAGTATTGTCTCTTGAATTTGTTTGAATAGCTTTCTATCAATAAAAAAGCAAAAAGAAAAATGGTTTACTCAGAAGAAGAGTCTATTAGATACATATCTGACCTCTTCCTCCAGCTTCATAGTCATTCCATCGATTAATTTAATCTCCTGACCAATATGTTCCCTCAAAGTTAACACTTTAATTAAAAGAGAATGAATATTTTGAAATGTCCACTGAGAGAACTTAGTAAAGACAGAAAGACCTGTAACAGAAGGCCTTGCAGGTATTCCTTGCTTTGTGCAATGCCTGGTTTTATGTGGTTTTCCTTTTTTTTTTTTTTGTGAGAGACAGAGTCTCACTTTGTCACCCTCAGTAGAGTGCTGTGGCTTCACAGCTCACAGCAACCTCCAGCTCTTGGGCTTAGGCGATTCTCTTGCCTCAGCCTCCTAAGTAGCTGGGACCACAGGTGCCCGCCACAACGCCCGGCTATTTTTTTGTTGCAGTTTGGCCAGGGCTGGATTTGAACCTGCCACCCTCGGTATATCAGGCTGGTGCCTTACTCACTGAGCCACAGGTGCCTCCCTGGTTTACTATTTTTCTCAGATAAATTTGGAAACTTGTCCACATGGAAAATAGATCCAAGTGCAATAAGTTCGATGAGCTTGCTCATAAAATGGTGACAGATCCTGTGATCTGTAGCTCCTGGAGTCTACCAGCCTTTTTTATACCTGTAGGTATCTTCAGTCCTTTAGAGCCATCTTCACCATCAGGTATCTCATGACTCCCCAGTATTTTAAGCCACTTGACTCCACCAGTAATTAGTTGTTAGAGTGCTGTTTTCATTGAACCAGGTATCAGAAGTGACTATACCACTGAGTGCCACTGTCTAAAAATTTATGAAAGCCCTTTGGGGAATGCATGAAGCTCCAGGACCTGAATGTGTACTTCTTCAACCTAATGAATTACTTCTAATAAATACCTTGTAATAGCAACTATTGTAATACACTTAGTTTACTTAAATAAGAACTGTAGGCCTGGCATGGTGTCTCACACCTATCAGCTCAGCACATTGGGAGGCTGAGGTGGGAGGATCAATTGAGGCCAGCACTTTGAGACCAGCCTGGTAAACATGGTAAAACTCCATCTCTAAAAAAAATTAAGAAAAGAAAAAATTATTCAGGCACAGTGGTGTGCACCTGTAGTTGTAGTTACTTGGGAAGCTGAGGAGGAGCTGTGGGAGGATCGCCTAAGCCCAGGAGTTCTGAGCTACAGTAAGCTATGATTGTGCCACTGCACTCCAGCCTGGGAGGCAGAGTGAGATCTTGTCTCTCTAAAAATACTAATAATAACTGGTTATTATTATAATAATTAGTGTACACAGAGGGTGCCAAAAATGTATACACATTTTAAGGAAAACACTATATTAACATTGTAATACGCAGTATATATCAATGACATTTGTTATCCTGCATATTATATCTTGTATCTCTTATAATTGCAGATGTCAAAAGTGACTTGAGTGTTACAATTTTAATATAGTTTTTCCTTTCTTAAAATATGTGTACCCTCTGCATATGAGCAAGCAATAATTATCTCTTTTATAATAACTGGAACTACCTATGGATATGGTCATTCAATAGACTTCAAAGATCTATGCATGTGTGCATATAAAATTCTAGGCTCCAAATTAGCAAGGTTGGGTTTCCTGTCACCTATATTGAATTTATTATGCAGAAGATCATTGTTTTCAGTTTGCCTTTACTTTGTAAATATAATATACACCTATTATTTCTGAAGTTTTTAAAAATAGTTTTTTAGCTAGAATTGCCCATTCAAAAGAAGCGTATTGCTTTTCTCTTATTATTTCTAATATGAACAAAACATATTTTCTACTATCTTTAAGAACTTTTCTAAAATCTCAGTTACTTCTTTTGTGTATTTAGGAGCACAGCTTTGAGATTTTGGAGTTTCAGTCCTCATAGCCTGAAGGCCTGTAACAACATATATAAATGGGGATAAATTCAACCTGTCTTCACTTTATTTGATCTGTGGCCATTTATATTTGTTAAATTAGAAATAATGAGGTGTAAATGTTGCTTGACAGAAAAGAATTATAAATGATTTCTTTTCATTTCTCAAAAATAAGAGAATAATTATATGTTTTGTTTATGTCAAAATCTCCTGTACTTTACTCTGCCCTGAATTGTGAAATCTATCACAAAATGGCTAAAAATACTATTGAGGGAAATGGTGGTGTTAACCTTGAGGAAAAAAAAATCATTACTGTTGATGTATTTCATTCAATTTTAAACATATAAATTTTTCTCTTTTGTTGAAAATGGGAAGATAGAAGGATTCTATGTGCCTTTGAGTCAAAACATTTATTTTAAATTTTTTCCTTTCCTTCTGATCCATTTTTCTAAATAAAGAATTGAAGTTGTGTCTTTTTCTTTTCTTTTAATTTTTTTTTCTTAGCAAAGGCAAACCCTTTGGCATATTTTCTTTTCAAATGTGAAATGAGGTGGAAAATCCTCATTTCACGACAGGAAGGACAAATATTGACATAAAGTTAATATTTGTTAGAACCCTGGAAGCAACCTGAGGGTTGCATACACACACACACACACACACACATATATACACACACACACACATACACACACATACACCCACATACACACATACACACACACACAAACATACTTCCTCCTTCTCCATCAGGCAGACCTAACTCACCTCCTTGGCTCTTACATCTGTGGCTTCTAATTTAGGGAAAGATGAAATTAGCATATAGTATGTCCAGGATATTTTAGGAAGTTGAAGTATACACAAAGCAAGTGTTCATATGCACACTTGCAGACACACATATAACCTGCTTAATCTAATTTCCCTCACTTGGAGAAGAGCTTCTGGAGTTTATCACTATTCCTGTCCATCTTGAAGGCAATAGCATGTGCCAAGCAATACTTACTGGTCACTCAGCATTTATTAAGTCCTGTCCACCTCTGCTTTTTTGAGAGGAATGCCCTGGGGTGGTTGGGCGGCTGCCCCCGACAGGCTGTGTCACTTATCCATTCACATTTATTATGAAAGTCAGCTGTGGCCAGACCTTGCTTTTTTTTCCCCCCTTCTTCTCACAGCCCCTCTTACAAGCACCCCTGCCTGGATTTTCATGAGGAAATAATCAGATTAGCCCTTTCACGGTGAGTTCATATGGAGTTCTCTTTCTCCAGTGTGCTACTAACTGAATAAACGTGTTTAGTGGTAAATTGTAAATGACATTATGATTACCAAAGCCAGCATGGGTTTCATTTAGAAGTGATCAGAATTGCAGACCACAAAAATTGTGACTGGCAGATAAGGCCATTTGGAGAAGTGGGAAAAGAAGAGAAATAAAAAAAAAAAAAACAAGTGAGAAACATAATCATTACTCAAAACTAAACCTTCCCCAGCTGAGAGAAGCAGGAGGGAAAGACATTCAGAGAAAAGAAAGGTGAAATTCTATTTTGAAGTGCTACTAGTCTGTCCCATGGGCTCCTGCCAGCTGTGGCTGGGGCATCGAGTCTCACTGGCTGTGTGTGTGGCCCTCTCTTAGGTGGTTAATGTGTATTCTCCACCATAATTGAGAATTATACTCGTTTATTGGATCTAGAACCAAAATGTGTTGTTACCTGTCTTTTATTAAATATTTTTACATCATACCAAAATTGAAATACTAGGGCTCATTACCTCCAGAGATAACATAGGAAAATCAGTGTTAAGATCCTGATAAGCTATCCCTTAGTTTTTTAGACATTGGTAACTTCCAAAGAAATTAAAATAAAATTTCTTCCTAATGAAGACCAGGATTTCAAGTTTGTCTACCTAACTTGAATAATTAGTGTTCCTTACCTTTGTTAAATAAGTGCCTATACCTTTATACTCCGGGGATAGAATAATAAAATAGTAAAAAGGACAAATGAAAATATAAGAAAGCAAATCGGCTCTCATCAGATATGAGATATGCCAAATAACCAAAAATCTCTTTCCGTGGGTGCCTGCCAATAGATTGAGCAGAGAGAACACCCCTCTCTCCCTGGAGTAGTCATCACTCCTGTACTTTCCATCCAAATACAATCCAAAAGGGAAGTTATTTAGATCACATTTCATTTTGCCAGAGGCATAGGTAGAAAATGAGAAGGATGCTGTTTTTCTTCTTTCTAAGAAATTATGCTAAGTCAAAATTGCTTTGACGCAACATTTTTATCTATGGACTAGAGATAATTAAACTTGCTATTAGGAAATTTGGGGTAAAGAAATTTGGGGAAGGAAGAAAGGAACAAGAGAAGGAAGGGAGGGAGGGACGGACCACCAACCTCACCATCTTTGTTGTGAGGTCAAGTCATCTTCTGTGCCATGCTAATCCCTACCTCACCCTGTCCCTCTTCCAAGCACCACTCCCATTAGTCTGTTAGCTTCTTGTCGGATATTTGTGTGCCTAAAGCTCTCCTAAGCAACCATGATGTATTAGCTGAAACACCCATGGGATGAGATGATCATTTGCCTGCCTCATAAGACCTGCTTGAGCAGTAACCTAGAGACCCACCATTGACAAAAACAGTGTGAAATCCTCAGGTCCCCTCTGACAGTCCCGATTTTTCATACCATTGATAGTATAAGCTTGTGGTATGTTTTGCTTGATACCCCTTCTTGCCTTAGTCGCTATCCTCAAGTCTACCACCCACTACCTTCTCCAGAATACACATCTCTTTACCAGGACACCTATGAGTTTATTCAACCTTTTCCTCCTTCCCTTCAAATTATGCTCCTGATGCTATGTGGGATTCTGAAGTTGATCAACAAACTCTTCTTTATATTCTAAGAGCATTCTTTTCACCTTTTTACCTCAATTGGAACTTTGCCATCGTCTAATGATGTCACATTTTTAAAGTCTCTTCAAGTCACACCCTCAAACTTCTAGTTGAATTCTACATTTCTTTGCCCTCTATAATAATCCTGGAGTGAGACCCTTGTTCCTCTGAGGATGGCACCATCTGACTGACTATGTGCTCTCTACTTCACACATCAGGTTGACGTAGTAGGCATGTTTGTTCTCTCCTCGAAGGCCATAGAAACTGGCTTGCTATTTCCTTACTATTTTCTCATGATATTTATTAGGTTACTATTTTCTTATGATATTTATTAGGGTAGATAACTGGTTCAAAATCTATTTTTTTTTCAATCAGAAAAAAGTAAAAATTGGTTCAAAATCTTGACTGCTATGATAATAAAAAAGACCATCCAAAGAAGAACATGTAACGGCTATTTATTTTGAACTTGCTATAATTAGGGAGTCAGCTACCATCATTTTAATTTGGCAAAGACTCAAAGGCAAACAAAAGAGGTGGAAAGCTTTATAGTGAGAGAAAAAAGGAAGGCTTCAGATGTACACTGGTTGGGGGCTATTGTACTGGGTGTGAGGAGGCAGGCTAACCAAAGTGGGGCATCTTATGTGATTTGTTAATGGCACTTATTTGGCTGTCTCTGATTGATTCTAAGTTGGAGACTGCAACCAAAATAAGGAAATTATTAGGAAAAATTAGGAAGCTTGTAGTTATTAATCAAATATTAGATGTTTGGAGATGATTAATTTGGGAGTTATTGTTTGATATTCTTGGACTGGTTGCTGCTGTCAGTGGGTCAGAGTTCTATTTTTCTATATGGTCTGGGCATTGTCAGTTTGTATATTAGTCTGTCATTGCTCAACTCACCTTCCAGTCATTTTTGGAAGAATACCTGACACAGAGAAGGCCTTCAATAAATACTTGTATTATTTTTTAATCCTTTTTTCCTACTATAACATCCCACTCCCTGATACATTAATAGCATTGAAATTGTCATCATCACCAGCTTTCAAAAGTATGAACTCAAGTATCCTGATTTCAAATCACAACTTGTGTCTTTCCAGTTCACTTGCTCCAGAGAACCTTTCCTTGTGATGGTAAGCTCACTGCCATGTGCTAAATGCTCCACCTTCAGTTCCCTTTTTTTTCTTGCTCTTTTGAAATGAGCTTATGCTTCATTATAATTAGTTATTTGCAAATACCTTCAATACCTGTCCCTTTGTCCCCTTTTCCCTGACACCCACCCTCACACTTCAACTTTGACTTTTGGCTGAGGAGAGTAATTTGCTTCATGCATCCCAGAATATGAAAGTGCCTTCACTTGCCTACCCACTTGCACCTGCACTTACTCTCTCTGCCCTCTTTCCTGCTCCACAGGAAATGAAGTCTTTCAACCTATCTGATCCCACTTCTTTTAAAGGACTGTGAACCTTGTTCTTCCTTAGCTTTCTCAGAGCTTCCTTTGTCAGTAATCTCCTCCCTCCAACATCAGTGTCTCCCTTTTCATGGGTTTTCTCTTACCTGCAGAACTTCAGCTTGTGTCTGAACACAATAATCTATCCTACCTCCCCTGTAGTATGTTTTATGAAGCTCTGATTTATCATAACTATGCATTAGTTGCTTTTCGCCTTTTCCTCTTGAATGTAAATCTGGTTTAGTACAATAAAATCTTAATAACCTTGATTATTATCTCTCTCTCTATATATATATATTTAATTAAATCATAGCTGTGTACATTAATGCAATCATGGGGTACAATGTGCTGGTTTCATTTCCAATCTGAAATGTTTTCATCAAATTGGTTAACATAGCATTCGTGGCATTTTCTTAGTTATTGTGTTAAGACATTTATAGTCTGCATTGAGTAAGTTTTACCTGTACCCTTCTAAGATGCACTGTAGGTGTGGTCCTACCAATTTCCCTCCCTCCACCCATCCTCCCCCCTCCTCTCCCCTTCCTTGCCCCTTTCCCCATATTCTTGTGCTATAATTGGGTTGTAGCCTGCATATGAAAGCTATAAGTTAGTTTCGTAGTAGGGCTGAGTACATTGGATACTTTTTCTTCCATTCTTGAGATACTTTGCTAAGAAGAATATGTTCTAGCTCCATCCATGTAAACATGAAAAAGGTAATGTCTCCATCTTTCTTTAAGGCTGCATAATATTCCATGGTGTACATGTACCACAATTTATTAATCCATTTGTGGGTTGTTGGGCAGTTGAGCTTTTTCCATGACTTAGCAATTATGAATTGGGCTATAATAAATATTCTGGTACAAATATCTTTGTTATAATGTGATTTTTGGTCTTCTGGATATATATCTAGTAGAGGAATTATAGGATCGAATGGCAGGTCTATTTTTAGATCTCTAAGTATTCTCCAAACATCTTTCCAAAAGGAGCATATTAATTTGCATTCCCACCAGCAAAGTAGAACCAACATCTCTGGTTTGGGGACTTTGTGAAGTGGGCTAATCTTACTGGAGTTAGATGATATCGCAAAGTAGTTTTGATTTGCATTTCTCTGATGATTAAGGATGATGAACATTTTTTCATGTGTCTATAGACCATGCCCCTGTCTTCTTCAGAGAAGTTTCTCTTCAAGTCCCTTGCCCATCCTGAGATAGGAGCACTTGTTCTTTTCTAGCTAATACATTTGAATTCCCTATGGATTCTGGATATTAAAACTTTGTCGGAGGCATAACCAGTAAAATTATCTTCTCCCAGTCTGAGGGCTGTCTGCTTGTTTTACTTACTGTGCTCTTGGCTGTGTAGAAGGTTTTAGTTTGATCAGGTGCCAGTAGTGTATTTTTTTTTTTTTTTTTGTAGAGACAGAGTCTCCATTTATCGCCCTCCGTAGTGTGCTTTGTGATGCCAGCAACCTCCATCTCCTGGGCTTAGGCGATTCTCTTGCATCAGCCTTCCGAGTAGCTGAGACTACAGGGACCCGCCACAACACCCACTAGCAGTAGTGTATTTTTGATGCTGCTTCAATTGCCTGGGGAGTCCTCCTCATAAAATATTCACCCAGATCGATTCCTTCAAGAGCTTTCCATGCACTTTCTTCTAGTATTTTTAGAGTTTCACGTCTTAAGTTTAAATCTTTAGTCCAGCGAGAATCTATCTTAGTTAATGGTGAAAGGAGTGGGTCCAGTTTCAGTCTTCTACAGGTCGCCAGCCAGTTCAACTAGCACCATTTGTTAAATAGGGAATCTTTTCCTCACTGAACATTTTTAATTGGCTTTTCAAAGATCATATAATGGTAAGTAGCTGGGTTCATGTCTTGGTTCTCTATTCTGTTCCATACATCTACCTCTCTGTTTTTGTGCCAGTACCATGCTGTTTTGATCACTATTGATTTATAGTATAGTCTGAGGTCTGGTAGCATGATTCCGCCTGCTTTGTTTTTGATTCTGAGTAATGTCTTGGCTAGTTGAGGTTTTTTCTGATTGCATATAAAATGAAGTATTATTTTTTCAAGATCTTTAAAGTATGACAATGGAGCTTTAATAGGGATTGCATTAAAATTGTATATTGCTTTGGCTAGTTTGGATCCTAACAAACAGAATCCAGCAACACATGAAACAAATTATACACCATGATCAAGTGGGTTTTACCCCAGGGTCTCAAGGATGGTTCAATATACATAAATCTATAAATATAATTCAGCACATAAATAAATTAAAAAACAAAGACCATATGATTCTCTCAATTCATGCAGAAAAAGTGTTTGATAATATCCAGCATCCCTTCATGATCAGAACACTTAAGAAAATTGGCATAGAAGGCACATTTCTTAAACTGATAGAGGCTATCTACAGCAAACCAACAGCCAATATCGTATTGAATGGAGTTAAATTGAAATCATTTCCACTCAGATCAGGAACCAGGCAAAGGTTGCCCACTGATCTTTAACATTCTAATGGAAGTTTTAGCCATTGCAATTAGGAAGAAAAGGCAATCAAGGGTATCCATATACAGTCAGAAAAGATCAAACTTTCACTCTTCACAGATGATATGATTGTATATCTGGAAAACACCAAGGATTCTAATACAAAACTCTGAGAAGTGATCAAGAAATACAGCAGTGTCTCAGGTTACAAAATCAACACTCATAAATCTGTAACCTTTATATATACCAACAATAGCCAAGTTGAAAAAACAGCTGAGGACTCTATTCTGTTCACAGTAGTCCCAAAATAGATGAAATTTTTGGAAGTTTACCTAACAAAGGATATGAAAGATCTCTACAAAGAGAACTATGAAACTCTAGGAAAAGAAATAGATGAGATTATTATATTTTAAAAGAACCTGCTTTTTAGTTCATGTAGAGGATTTTCTCTGTATGGAATAATTATTGTGCAAACTCCAAGGTAGAAATTCCTGCTAAAAGTAGATATTTCCTACCAGAGATGACTAAATGAATATTTGGTAGGATTATTTAAATGGGGTTAACCAAAGAAGTACAGTTGATCTTTAAATAATGTGGGGGTTAGGGATGCCAAGCTTGTGTGTAGTTGAAAATCTGTGTATAACTTTTGACTCTTCAAAATCCTAACTACTAATAGCATACTGTTGACTAACAGCCTTATCAATACCATAAACAGTCAATTAACATATATTTTGTATCTGTTATTGTGTCTATATAATAAAGTAAGCTACATAAAAGAAAATGTTATTAAGAAAAAGAAATATATTTGTTGTTCATTAAATGGAAGCAGATCATTATAAAACTCTTCATTCTTATTGCCTTGACATTGAGCAGGCTGAGGAGAAGCAGGAAGAGGAGGGGTTGGTCTGGTTGTGTGAGATGTGGCAGAGGCAGAAGAAAATCTACCTGTAAGTTGGGACCACATAGTTCAAACCCATGCTGTTCAAGGGTCAACTATAATTTAATTAATTTTTATACTTACATTGGATCAAAATAGGTGCGTCCTCCATTTTGTGGGAGTATGGGAAGTAAAGCACGGTGAGAATATTTTATAATAACCAATATTTGATAAAAAAAACATTTTACTTAAATGAGGAGATAATAATTATTAATTCTGTAAAGGTCATTGTGGTACATCTCTAATCATGTGTCACCGAATTTAGAATGCATATGGCTTCATGGTAAGGTGTTCATACACAGAGGTTTAAATCATAAAACAGGGGGAAAATGAGGAATGGAAACAATGCATATAACGAGCTTTGTCCTAATTGCTTTAAAACCGGGAAAGTAATTGGCTAGCTTTAAATAAGCAAATAATTAACATAATGTATGTGCAAAGCTGTATGTGTTTGACATTGAATCACTCCTTCAGTACAGTGCGTATATTAACAATAAGACAAACAGCTCCTTATTATTGAAGAGGTACCATAGTAACAAAATCTTCTTACTGTTAACAAAGGTGTCCAACCTGTGGCCCACAGGCTGCACACTGATTTTGGGAGGACTTTTGTTTGCATACCTCTGGTGGCAGATATTACAAAAAGTATGCACATGCAAGAATCTTTCTTTCATTCTTTTTTATTTTCTTTTCTTTTCTTTTTTTTTTTTTTGCTAATCATCTTTCCTTATTTTTTGTGTATTTAATGTGTGGCTCAAGACAATTCTTATTCTTCCAGTGTGTGGTAGAGAAGATAAAAACGTTTGGACATCCCAAATAAGCATATATAAGATACCCTAATACATGTTTATTCAATTCCTTACTTCAGTCTAAGGTTCATGATCCAACTCACAAAAATCCAATGTGTCATGGGGATTTGTGACTTTTCATCCTCATCATCTTATTCTTGAGCTTACTCATGGACACAGGCCTGAGCTGGACTCTCGAGAGTACAGAAATCCCCTGAAGCACACGTCTTCAGCAAGAATGTGCCCTCTCAAGCTCCCCTGACTGTACATAATCCGAAACCTTCTATCCTCTCTCTTATTCTGCCTCTCAAGATCCTGCCTTCTGTATATCCAGGCTGCAGTATGGATAGTCAGTCATAGTGTTCCTTATCTAGTATCCCTGCTGATAGAGGAATAGAGCTTGTGTCCTGAGGGCAGAGATGGCTTGGGAGGCCAGCTTTATAATGGACTGGCTTCCTGGTGGAATATACATATATAAATACATGAAGAGAACTCTATCCCTGGACCTCTTTGAAGGTATACATTCTAGAATAATATAGCTCCTGGTAATAATCTTATTACTCCAAAAGAAAAATTGACTCATGTTAACAATAATCCACTGTAGTTATTCTAGCTTTGGAAGGTTCCTGTTATAAGGAATGGTGGTACAGAAAGAAAAATTCATGTTATGAATGAATGAATAAATTACTTAATGAATAAATTACTCAAAAACTGCTTTATTGCAGCAAAACCTGTTGTGGGCAAATCAATTATTTGATTCAAGGGTAGAAGAACATTTATGAAAATATAGTCAAGAAAAATTTCAGCCTTTTGAGCTCATGTGAAATAGATTTCTTATAGTCTTGAGCTAGCATATATTAAGCATCAAAACAGGGGGAAGTACAATAAATTTGTGTGATATATCCTATTACGATGATAATGAGTTGGCTTAAATATATTTCAATTATAGAATGATAGTCTTACAGCTTCTATTTATGCAAGAATACATAAAATGATTAATTTGAAGAATAGAAATTTTGATAAAGATATTATATATTAATTAACTAATATATATTAAAAGAATTTACTATGTTTGAGTTAGGATATTGAGTCTTGAGGTAATTTAAATATGAGATATTATTTATGGCCCTGAGGAATGACCCTGCAAGGACACTTTATAGGTTCTGTGACTTATCAAATTGCATATAGTTAGTAGCAGAGAATGATTGAAAATAATATCAACTAAGAGAATGATTATTTTATTATTAACTTATTTATTTGCAGTTCTAAGAATTTAGCCATTTCAAGGGGTCATTTTAAAAGGTATCATTTCTCCTAGTTGAGAAGCAGAAACAACAAACTGTGTGATGAGAGGCTTAGAACTTTTAGCCCCAGCTTCTGATCTTGGTGAGGGAGAGAGGCTGAAGGTTGAGTTTTGATCTTTTACCCAAAACTTCTTTCTACTCTCTTTATGTAGCACAATTAGATGTTTAATAAATATTTTATGAGGTTACAAATGATGAGAATGATGGATTACAAATCATCATTGTTTTAAAGATCGAGACTCATATGTCATTTGTTTATTCTCCTTTATTTTATAGGTACATTTAGAGAAGAACAGAAATGCACATACAGATCACTGATACATGGCTACATCTGCAAACAGACTGACCACGTTGTCCTAGTTTTTGATAATGCTGATGTCATGTGGACAATCCCAAAGTTATATCCAGTTGTTTCTGTGACCGGTGGTTTTGTTGACACCTTTAGTGGGGTAAATGCCAATACTTCCTGTTCTACCTTTAGGTCTGTGTCAACTTTCTATTCCATTTTACCAACCAGGCAAATCACCAAGGTCTGCTTTGCAGATCGAACTCCTCAAGTTCTGCGTTTCTTTCTATTGGGTAATGAAAGCACTTCGAAACTTCTCTTGGCTATATTCTACCATGAGCTCCAGAGCCCCCATGTCTTCCTGAGGGAAAGTTTTATTCCACCCAGTGTGGCTCAATCAACTTCCTCCTTGCTAAATGAATCTATTGGTGTCAACTATTTCAACATCATGGACAACCTCTTGTATGTTGTCCTGCAAGGAGGAGAGCCCATTGAAATACACTCAGGTATTTCTATTCATTTAGCCCTCACTGTGACATTTTCAGTCTTAGAAAAAGACTGGGCAAGAATGATACTTGAAAGACTAACTAGCTACTTACAGATTGGCCAACACCAAATCAGATTTGTTCAGGAGATGTTTGGCAATGAAGGGACCCTAAAGGCCATTGCTGATAGTACAGCAAAAAGAAAGCGGAATTGCCCATCTGTGACTTGTGCCAGTCATTATAGAAGAGTTGGTCAACGTAGACCTCTCACAATGGAAATGTCCTCATATGGGGTTTCACCACCAACCACTATGGAACCTATCTCAAAAGTGATCGTGATTGAAATTGGTGATTTACCAACAGTAAGGAGCACTATAATGATTCCGTCCTTGTCCAGTAACAAATTACAGAATTTGGCTCAGCAAGTCATCACTGCTCAACAGACTGGAGAACTAGAGCATATTCTGAATGTAACAATAGGGGCCATACTAGTGACTCAGCCGAAGGGAGTTCTTGGCAATGGGTAAGTACTAATTATAACAACATTTAAATGAAGACTAATTTCTTGAGTCCATATTGGCATATATTGAAAATGTCAACCTTTTTGTATTAAGTCATATAACTGTCTACTTTTTACTCTTTATTAAATTCACATTCTACATGATTATTCTTTTCCCTGGGTGGTGGAAGACATTTTATTTTGTTTCCTTAAGTGAAAAGAATGTAGGAAGAAATTTTCCTGTATTGCTTGCTTTCAGTTTATTTATTCATTCATTTCTATAATAACTTTAAGCAGTGGACTAGGTTCTGGGGTTGCTAACATTAAAAAGATATTTTGATGTTAATTATTTTTTATTTTATTCATGGTAGTGCTAATGAATAAGCAGCTAATATTTAATAAGTTATAGTTACTTCTTTGCAGCCATCTTCAGTGGATGTGGGATTCACTAGAGCTGAAATAAAAAGAAAAATTAAAACAAAGCACCTTCACATTTGGAGGCGTATTCTATTATTATGTTGATTTTTTTTTTTTATATACAGAGCAAAATACCTAAATGAAAGCTTTGGTAGTGTTTTTGTATTATAATTTTCCTTTCTTTACAATGAAGATAGGTATTCCTCTTCCCTACACTACATTAATATGTATGAAAGCTAAGAATGAACAAACAAAAACCTTAAGCAATTTTTTCTTGGTTCTTATTTATTGAAGAGTTGTGGGTATTATTAGCTTAGAATTTAAAATAACTTATGATTCATGATTGCTCACAATTGATTAAATTCTGTATATTTTTCTCAAACACCTAAACTTTCACCAGGTTAATGAAATTATTATGATATGCAGGGGTATATGAGAATTGGGAATCTGAAAAGAATTATGCTAATGCATCTTAGATTATGCTTAGATTTCTTTTCTTTCCTTTTTTTAGCCCAATTTCATTTAGATACCACTGAGATCACGTAAGTGTATTATATGGATGGGTACCTAGAACAAAAAGAGAGCCAATCTATTGCTTACTTCATTTATATTTTACAGTACTGTGCTTACTAATAGTTATTGTCCCCAAATGACTGATTTTTATATTCTATTATAAAAGAAGACACAGTGAATTTTATACCTTTAACTAAAAGGAGAGAAGAGTTAGTGAGTGTCAGCAGTAAGGGTGCGTCAGAAGAAAAGCAGCAGAGAGTGGATTGGGCACAAGTGTAGGTACAAACATAAATGTGTGGGGCCTGTCATTCTATCATGAGGAAGGGAGACAAGTGCAGGGAAAAGAGGACTTTTATTTATCACCTTCCATCAGTTACAATCATCATGTGTTCACTTTGGACTCATATGCTTTTGATTGAACAAGAACCTGCTGAAGGCATATGTTATAGCATTTTGTTTTTGTTGTTGTTGGCATGTGTTATATACCCAGTATCTCTCTGTTTTTTTAGAATTTTGAGAGATTTTCTAGACATAGGCAACAAGTAAATCTTCGTTTTCTTTTTTTTTCCAGCTTCTTTTTTTTTATTGTTTTTATTATTAAATAATAGCTGTGTACATTAGTGCAATCAAGGGGTAAAATGTGCAGGATTCATATACAATCTGAACTATTTTCATAAAACTGATTAACATAGCCTTCATGGCATTTTCTTAGTTACTGTATGAAGATATTTGTGTTCTGCATTTAGTAAGGTTCACCTGTACCCTTCTAAGATGTGCCGTAGGTGTGGCCCCACCATTTACCCTCCCTCCACCCCAGCCTCACCCCTCGCCTCCCCTTCCTTGCCCCTTTCCCCATATTCTTGTGCTATAGTTGGGTTATAGCCTTCATATGAAAGCTATAAATTAGCTTCATAGTAGGGATGAATACATTGGATACTTTTTCTTCCATTCTTGAGATACTTTGCTAAGAAGAATATGTTCCAGCTCCATCCATGTAAACATGAAAGAGGTAAAGTCTCCATCTTTCTTTAAGGCTGCGTAAT
>CAUYRH010116055.1:0-56160 GCA_963574655.1 Perodicticus potto
GTCTTCATATAGTGATTAAGAAAATGCCATGAAGGCTATCTCTCACAGTACGATCAAAATGTTTCTGATTGTATATGAAGCACATTCTGCCCTATGATTGCACCAATGTACACAATTATGATTTAATAAAATTATTAAAAAAATTTTAATATTTGTTAGTTGTATGTATAAATACAATTGATTTTTGTATATTAACTTAGTTTCCAGGGATCTTTCTAAATTTATTTATTAAAGCTAGTAGTTAATGTTTCTTTGAATTTTCTATACATAAAACCATGTGTAAATAATCTATGAATAATCGCAGTTACATTTCTTCCTTTTTAGTTCTGGATCCTTTTCCCTGTCTTATTGTCCTGCTAATATCTCAGGATAGTGCTAAACAGAAGTGGTCAAAGCAGTCAACTTGGTCTCATCCTTGTAGAAACTTTACAAGTGTCACCATTGAATATGATATTTGATGCGAGTCTTTTACAGGTGCTCTTTATTAGATTAAGGATTTTCTCTTCTATCCCTAATTTGCTAAGAGGTTTTTTTTTATTATCATGAATAGGTATTAAATGTCATCAAATGCTTTCTCTACATCTGCAAAGGCGATCACATGATTTTCTTCTATAGTCTGTTAATGCGTTAAATTGCACAGATTGGTTGCCCAATATAAAACTCAACATTTCATTCTTAGAATAAATTTAACTTAGTAATGATGTACTACTATTTTTATTTATTGTTAAATTCATTTTGCTAACAGTCTGTTTAGGGTTTTTGCATCTTTGGTGACAAGAGAATACAGCTTTTAACTTGCTTTCTTATGTATGCTTGTCGGGTTTTGCTGTTGGGGGTTCTTCTAAATTTAAAATGTAAGTTGGGAAGTATTTGCTTTCTGTATGATCTGAAAAATTTATGAGGACTAGTGTTATTTTTTCTAAAAAAAATTGTCAGTTTTGGAGATTTCTTTGTGCATGTATTCATTTTTAGGATTAGGATTTAGCATATTCTTGTTTGTTTTTATTTTTGATAGAGATTTATTATGAATTAAAGAAAGCAGAGGATTTACAAATATAAGTGTGTAATGTTTAAGGTTCCAAATTAGTGAAGGTGTATCTAGAACTTGCTTAGAGATATATATGTATGTGTATGGAAAAATATCTATATTTATTTATTCAATCAAAGTTTAAGTATCCATTTTATGTATGAAGGCTCTGAAGAATAGTTGGTAATTTTTTGATCAGGGATGTAAAGTGTACAGACCTGTCAGTGTCATAGTGGTTAGCATAGCTCCCTTCCAAGGATGTGAAACATTACAGTGTTATTTTATGTAAGTTAATTTGGTGGTGATATGACCAAAGACTTGGAAAAAAAAGAAATTAGAGACAGGAGGCTCTTGTTGTAACTCAGACATAAAGTGCCAAGGACTTGACTTTATTTAAAAATTGTAGAAATAATTAGAGAGAAAGTTTGTAAAGGAAGGAATAAGACAACTTGTTAGCTGATTAAAAGTCAAGGATGAAGAAGAAAAAGAGATTCAAACCTGACCAGAATTTGTGAATCAGGATGATAAGAAGTGAAGAAGCCAAAAAGGACTGGTCTCCAAGAAGTGACAGCTCTTTAATGGGACATACATTTCTCAGCTCTCATACAGTTGATGATATTTATCAAACCTCACTCTCTGAATTTCTTGACTTTTTTTTTTTTTTAATTTCAGAGACTTGATATCAGACCTGGATTTTCAGTCTTAGAACCTGGGTCATTGTAATATCCAGAAGGTAAACAGCATTTAATCAAAAGCAGGGGGGCAAGACTATGTTAGAAGGTGAGTACCCTTTTAACTGTCATCTACTGTCCTCTGAGCTTCACAGACAGAAATCATTAATAGTTTATCTCCCTTACATGTCTGTGCAAAGAAAGAAAAATTGTTAAAATTTTAAAAATATGTTGGGCTAGTTATAGAAACTATCTTTGGACTAGATAATTAAAATTCACACAACAGAAAAAACATCAAAATGTAGTTGCAAATAGGGGAGAATATATTGAAAAAGGGATCTATTCATCTGGACACAGTATTTTCATGAGAAAGAATAATACAAGGTAACTTATTTTGTCTATATTAAATATCTAAATGTGTTTGCATGAGGCTCAAATATTGACAAATGACAAACTTATGTCAATATTTTGTGTCTATAGTATGCCGGACATTTTGATATTAACTATTGAAAAAGTAATTTAACACTGCATGGTATGTCATACCTTACTCAAGGTGTGATGCCAATATGCAAAGAGAAAAGCTGCAAAGATTTGATGTATAATTAATTCACCACTTGCACAGTAATGAACATTTTCTAACCTATGAGACACCATTGCGTCCGCTCCATTCTGTGGGAAGTTTTTTTATAAACTCGCTTAAGTGAAAATAATAAAAGCTTCTGCTTATTCAGCATTTACTACCATGCCACTATCCTACCTAGTCAGTTCATTTAGGTCTCATAGATACCAGCTTTTTCAGTTAGGGACACTGAGACATGGCAAGCCCCCATCACTTACCCATGATCCTGGCATTGGAAAGTAGCAGGGGAAAGATGAGGTCTTCTCAACTCTGAGTCTGTATTCCCACTGTTGTTACTTACATGTCATAGCCATCTTTCTAGGGGGCTAGTTTTTTAATTTACATTTATTTTTCTCACCTTCATGTTACAGACTTCCTAAGGGTAGAAGCAGGTCTTATTTATGTGTTGGTGTTTAAATGTTCAACAAGCACACGAGAAAATGCTCAGAGTTCTTAAAACCACAACATCACCTAACTGCAGTGAGAAGGGCACACATCAGAAAGTCCCAGAGTGGCAGGTGCTGGGGATGATGCTCATACACTATTGGTGGGACTGCAAATGAGTATAACCTCTATGGAAAGCAGTGTGGAGATTCTTCAAAGAGCTGAAAGTGGACCTACCATTTGATCCCGCAATCCTACTAATACGTATTTACCTAAGGAAAATAATCATTTTATCATAAAGACACTTGCACTTGAATGTTTATAGTAGCACAATTCAGAGTAGCAAAGATGTGGAGATAACGTGGTCATCAATACATGAGTGGATTTATAAAATGTAGAATGTGTACAATACGGAATGCTACTCAACCATAAAAAATGGTGACCTGGAATCTTCTCTAACAACCCAGATGGAATTGGAGACCATTCTCCTAAGTGAAATATCACGAGAATCAGAAAACAAACACCACGTGTACTCAGTACTAAACTGGAACTAGTTGATCAACACTTAAGTGCACATATGGAAGCAAAACTCAACGGCATTCAAGTAGGTGGGAGGAGTGAGGAAAGGACGGGTGCATCACACCTAATGGGAACATTGCAGACTTTCTGGGTGAAAGGCACTCTTATAACTTTGACTTAAAAATATACACAAGCAAATGTAATCAAAATGTGTGTATCCCAGTAATAGTCTGAAATTTAGAAGAGAAAGTTATGGCCTATTCTGTATACCTTCTGTGAGTCCAGAAACGTCTGATGGGTGCAGAGGTGCAGGCAGCAGACCGCACGGAACTCAGTGGGATGTCTGTGAGTGGGAGTGGCAGAGAAGGCTGGGGAGGGTTCTCGTTCTGTGGGAAAGGAGGATGAAGGTTGGCAAGCTTAGCACCAGGGCAGTAATAGTGAGCAGACTATTCTGACTATGTCCAGGACTGTGTTACTTAGATTGTTCCTAACTCAGTACTGTCCAGGGCCATTTACCTCCTTGCAGAAAAGTCTGAATGGTGAAAACTGTACTAAAGATGAGAGCTGTGATGGGAATTCCTGAGAGATGTGAAAATATAGGGCAAGGACAATAACAACAGTGGTAGTCAGTTGGAGGAGTTATGAGTGTTTCTACCTTGCAAAATGGGAATAATAGCATCTTGTGGTCTTGATCAGAATTAAACACATGCAAAAATCTAGCACGTACCTTGATATATAATAAGTATTTATTTATTTTGGGGGGACAGAGTTTCACCATGTTACCCTCGGCAGAGTGCTATGGCGTCACAGCTCACAGCAACCTCAAACTCTTGGGCTTAAATGATTCTCTTGCCTCTGCGTCCCAAGTATCTGGGACTACAGGTGCCGCCACAATGCCTGGCTATTTTATTGCAGTTGTCATTGTTGTTTAGCTGGCTCGGGCCGAGTTCGAACTCACCAACCTGGGTGTATGTGGCTGGTACCCTACCCACTGAGCTACGGGTGCTGCCCTATAATAAGTATTTAAATGTTTGCTATAATTATTTATTAAGTATGTTCGATTTGCCAGGCATTTTACACATATGCTATGGATTGAACCCTAACCCCTGATGTAGTGATATTAGGGTGGGGCCTTTGAAAGATAATTAGGTCATGAGGGTGGACCCTTAGGAATGGCATTTGTGCCTTTATAAGAAGGGATATAAGAGCTTACTCTCTCTCTCTGCCATGTGAGGATACAACGAGAAGATGACCATCTGCAAACATGAAATCGGACCTCACCAGACATCAGATTTGCAGGCACTGTGATCTTGGACTTTCCTGTGTCCAGAGCTGTGATAAACAAATTCTTGTTGTGTGAGTC
This sequence comes from Perodicticus potto, assembly GCA_963574655.1. NCBI lineage: Eukaryota > Metazoa > Chordata > Mammalia > Primates > Lorisidae > Perodicticus > Perodicticus potto. Next base: position 4,584 of record CAUYRH010116055.1, read on the forward strand.
CCCCTGCCTGTGATGTTTTGTTGCAGTGTCCTGAACTGATGAAGGCCATATATTGCCTCACTCAATCCTCAGGACCTTCCTGCACAGTACATGTTTGTTTTTGTTTTACTGCAGAGAAAACAGACTCAGAGTGGTTAAATAAATTACTTAAAATCCCACCACCATCAGTTGGTAGATGTTCCCATGACTCTTGGCTATTTTCACCATACTTTTCTCAGTGCTGCTGTGTGACTATGGAGCACGGGAAAGTCGGAGTGAGGAGTGTTTTCTCCCACCTGGAGAGAGGAAGAAAGGGGAAACCACTTCTCGTGGATGGCAGTGGAAGTTGCAGGGCCACCATGGTGCTTTGTCAATTCCTGGTGGGTGTTGGGAGCAGCAAAGCTGCTGTCATGTGGTCACTACTGGTCGTAGGGAGAAAGAGCTGGCAGTGTGGCATGGGGGACGATGTGTGGAAGCGTCAGTGAGACAGAGTTGAACGGGGCCAGGACATCTAAAATTCTGCTGAGATTACTCTCAAGAGAGTGTCGCTACACAGCATTGCACATCTGCATGTTACGGCTGTGGACCTTGTCCTGGGTCTGCAGGTACTCAGGAGGGAGTTTATCGATGGAGTGATGGAAGGCCACTGGATGGAGGATCTAGCTCACAAGGTGTGATGTAAAGCCACACCCATCAGGCTCAGAACAGAGATAGAAGCTGATTTAAATATTTTAAGGAGAGAGGGATTTGATATAGGGAATCAGAGGCTTGCAAAGCCACTGGAAGCTCTAAAGGAATATGTTATAGACTGGTCTCTAGTTCTGAGTCCCAGAATAGAACAGCACAGACCCACCATGGGAGATATTAGGAGCTGTGGCCTCTGAAGCCACCCTGGGACCATTAGAATCAAAGCCTTGGTGTAGCTGCTTCAAGTGTCTCTTGTGCCCAGGAAGCCATAGAGTTGAACATCACAGCTTTGATCCGGGGCTGAGGCAGCCAGATTGGGAAGTGTAGCTGGAGGTACCAGGTGGGTGTGATTCTTAGCACCTAGAAAGCTGGAGAATGAAGCTGGAACTCTGTGACAGAGACACCTCACGTGTCCACATCATGCTGGCCAGTAGAAGCTGAAAGAGGCATAACTACGGTCTCCACCTCACTTCTGCCTCTCAATCTCCCCATGTGCACCCATCTTGAACTGCGAGAGAGTCTGGGAAATATGGCTTTTGGTTTTCTAATCTCCCCACATAGAAGGAAGGGTGAATAAGGGTTGAGCAAACAAACTGACACTATCCAGGCCTCAGATCAAGTCACTTGACTTCTTAGGCCCAGTTTATTCATCTAAAAATGAGGAAAATAATAACAGCACCTGTCACCAAAAGTTGTTGGTTTAGCACTCTGGGAGGCCGAGGCCGATGGATTGCTTGAGCTTAGGAGCTTGAGACCAGCCTGAGCAAGAGCAAGACCCTTTGTCTAAAAATAGCCAGGTGTTGTGGGTACCTGTAGTCCCAGCTACTCAGGAGGCTGAGGCAAGAGAATCTCTTGAACCCAAGAGTTTGAGGTTGCTGTGAGCTGTGACTCCATAGCACTCTACTAAGGTTGACAAAGTGATACTGTCTCAAAAACAAACAAAAAGTTGTTGTTGGGATAAAGCAAGGTAAGAAAAAGATATATAAATTATAAAATATTACATCTAACTTGGTTGTTCTTATTCAGTTGTGATATTCAGATCATTAATTTAGTACATACTTATGTTTCAGTCATGGTTCTGGGTACATGACTTGGACTTGTAAATAAAACAAAGTCTTTGCCCTGAGGACTCAACTTCTAGTGGAGAAAGAGGAATAATAAAAGGATATAGTATTAATAAGCATATTATATAGTTTTTAGAAAAATAACAGTTCTAGGGGGTGAGGAGGACTTGTACCCATGGGGAGTGCTGGGCTGGGGGACGCAGCTGTGGGAGAAGGGTGGGGACTGCATCCAAAAAGCTCTGCAGACATCGATCAGATACCGTGCCCAAACTGTTATCATTTGGGGACAAAAATATCATGCACGCATATACCATGCACACATATGTATTTATAAATACTTAAATTGCTAACTGACAAATTTTGAATATCATATTTTGTAATGCCTTTTTGGCCCAAATGTTCAGGAAAAAAAATCTTTCATTATAACTTTTTTAATTCAAGTTTTTAAAAAATTTATATTTGGGTACTTCCTTTTTGTATTATAAAGGAATTTTAGCAATTATTTTTTATCAGCTAGATTGCTATCTCCCACCTAAAATGTACAAAGAGAAATACATCATTCTTTGTTGCCTGAGAATGCTTTCATTGTAAGATCATTACAAGTTTAACCAAACCAATTAACATATTCCAAAATATTATTTTGCACATGGATATTGCTGTTGCTTTCTAGTTACACTTTTAATGCATAATTGTAAATACAACAATGAAACACATTGATATAGATACAGAATTAGTACTATCCGTGTATGAAGAGCATGCTTAATTTTTAAATAAACGAAATGAGGTATATATTAACCAGTGTGATGTAAGCACTCCTAATTCTATATGAAATCAGCATTTTGCACCCCATAAATGCATTAACATATACATGATCTATGTGTTTATGATTTGATAAAAACAAGGGGCAAAAAAGTGCACATTATACACTGCAAAACATGGTCATGTCAAATTTGAATAATGGGTCCACTTAACAAACATGGATATCCAGTGGAATGAACAGGAAAACCTGTGGCCTTCTCCCGTATTTGTTGTTACAGGTTTAAGTGGAGACTAGAAATGCAGTATTATGTTTATTATCCTATCAGATGGCACAGAGCATTCCTGTACCCTGCCCATCGCTATTACCATCCTTCAGGTTTACTCTGCAATTACCTAATTGTGTAATTTTTGCTCTTTCAATAACCTTATCTTATAAGATTTTATCATGCACACTTACCCTGCCTAAGCCACTGAGATAATTATTATGTCTCAATATATGACATGTGTTAACAGCTGACTCATCACCAACCCGCACCCATCCGTTTTGGGAGTTGTTTCACAGATATGTCCTTTTATTCTTTTTTCTACAGAAATCTTTATAGGTAGTCAACAAAAATAAAGGGCTTCATTAATTACTTTGTGTTTTAGATCTTAGCACCAAATCACCCTTCTTCCACAGAAAACTTAATTTACAACATCTAGATATCGATAGCTTTTTTAGATATAAAGAATATCGATTATAAGACACTGTGTACAAAAATGGCTTAAAAACTCATTGAAAATTACTCATGGTCATGAGTATTGGGAAGTTACATTTTCTTTTGTCCAACTTCCCTAGTATGAGCTCCTCTGACTGGGGCAGATGCGATCAGGCAGCAGCCTTATTGTGCAGGAAGGTATAAGAACTACTGGTTGAACTCCTTTGGGCCTAAACAAAACAGTCAATATTTGGAGTACTGTAGCATTGCTCAATTAATGTTTGGGCTGTTGACACACCCAAATCCTCACATTTATCTGGACAGGGCTGGGATGAGCCAAGTGAGGTGCTTATGGTGCAAAACTTAAGGTGGCACTAATATCTCTGGCTCTATAATAGACACCATCACGGAAGGTGTCTAGACGGTCAACTCTACACTAGTGATGCCTCCTTAAATATTGCACTTTGGGTGACTTGCTTCCTTTATCCTAGTCTAGCTTTTTTTTTTATTATTAAACCATAGCTGTGTACATTAGTGCAATCAGGGGGTACAATATTTTGGTTTCATATACAATCTGAAATATTTTCATCAAACTGTTTAACATAGCCTTCATGGCATTTTCTTAGAATGGATTAACAAATTGTGGTACATGTTTACCATGGAACATTATGCAGCCTTAAAGAAAGATGGAGGCTTTGCCCCTTTCATGTTTATATGGATGGAGCTAGAACATATTTTTCTTAACACAGTATCTCAAGAATGGAAGAAAAAGTATCCAATATACTCAGCCCTACTATGAAGCTAATTTATAGCTTTCACAAGAAGGCTATAACCCAATTATAGCTTAGTCTTACTTTTTGAAGGTCAACCAATCATATTGTGTCAATGATTTGAAGTCTTTATATTTTTGTTTATACTTCTTGATCTAGAGTAATTTTCTGCTACACCTCCCATATGCACAGTATATATTTACATATCTATGTTCTTTTCAAAGCTCTGTTTATTGGTGTCTTCCAGAATGCCCACACTCTCATGTCTGTCCCCACGGCTCTCTGTGTGGCTACCTGTTTGATGCCCAGCTCCCTTCAAACTTCAAAGGCTTTGAAGAGGCATGATTTCTTATTTGCCTTTGTTCCTAGCACCTAACTCCAGGGCCCTGCACACAGTAGGTGTGCACATATTCAGTGAATATGTGAAAAAGTGCACACATTTTAGTGAATATGTAAAAAAGCACGGCAATCAAAAAGCACTTTGATGTGTCAAAGCAGGTGCTCTGAATCTAGACACATTTAAAAAGCAAATCTTCCACATGTACGTGAATCCTAATTGTGTTCACCTAGGGATGGTTTGCCATGACTGTCTGTTGACTGCGTAAGTGAAATAAAGTAAAAAAAAAAAGATTTCTAGAAAAGAGATACCTAAAATGTCAGGCATATTATTATCTAAGGCTTAGCCAGCTGCCAGCTAATTACCTTAGCCACAGGTTCTGAGTAAACACAGAGGCAGCAGGACTGATCACCTCCAGAATGCACAAGCCCTTCCCCAGCAGGCTGGAAGGCAGCCTTGGAGGGCCTTCAGGAGGCCAAGGTAGGCTGGAGGGAGCCCCGAGACCAAGTGGACAGCGAGGGTCCCAGGAACGCTGGTGGCAGGGTGACAAGGGGCTCAGTCTAAAGAAGAGGAATTGTGTGATGGGAAAGTGATGGCGGGTCAGGGACCCTTTCCTCCCGGCGTTGAAAGGCTGCTATGTGAAAGGGGATTTGGAGTTACCCTTGGCTTATTGCAGAGATGACCACCAGCAGTTATAAGACAGAAAGGATTCCGAGCAACGACAAAAAGCAGAACATTTCCTGAATGCCAGTGTATTATCCATGTGGTTGTGTAGTTTTTATAATAGTCCTGTGATAAGTTGGTCAGAGAGCAAGCATAGGCCACTCCATTGGAGCAGAAGGCACTCCACCTGGACCATTCAGGGACTCTGTTAAACCGCCCCCTCCTGGGACCCAGCCAAAGGGAAGTAGGAACTAGGTGACACTAGTTCCAGGGGAGCTAAACCATAAAGGAACAGAGCTGTCTCAGCAGGAAGCCAGTTGGAACCATACCTGGCAACAGTCACTAGCACACCAAAGCAACCCTCTCCCCTCCCACCCTCCCTAAACCACGAAAAGACAGTTGCTCTGCTCTTCGGGCCTGGTGCCTATTGAGTCTCCACGGCCTTCACCGCGGTGCCAAATACACGTAGCAGCTGCTTCACATCGGCTTTGGGACTTGATTGAGTCGGCCGGCCCAGGCAGGCTCTCTCTATAACTCTGACGGTGCAAAAGAGGAGACAAGGGTGACAGGAGCTATGTGACTTGTCCAAGGATGCTCAGGGAGTAAATGAAGAATGGGATTCACGTTTATGCCGGAGCCTGGCGCTCCATCCTCTGTGTTGCCCTGGACATTTTTAGCCTGTGGAAAATGGAGCTCCCAGTCCACACGTCCTGTGGTGGCGTTCCTGACAGCTCAGAGCACTGCGGTACTTACAACAAGCCTCTGGAACAGGCATACAGACAACTACATTCTTTTATAAGGAGTGACTTGTTCAGTCACACAGCCCAGAATCAGCAGAGCGGGGACTTCGGATTTAAGTGATTTTCTCAGCTCCCGGGACACTTCCCACAGGGACGTTTCCAGGGCACTGAAGAGACTGTTCTTATACCAAGAGAGAGGCTGGATATGGTGACAAGCAAACGCTATCAAGACTCTGTGATCCTCACATTGCTCAGACTGGATTCCCCTTTTCATAACACCTGTCACCCCAACCAAGAGAGTAAAGGCAGGGCTACTCCACTGAGGGAGGCTGGCGCACAGGAGCGCTGAGTGGGGGTTTCCTCTGAGATGAAGTAGTGTAGACAGGCAGAGGCCGTGATTCAGTGGCAAGGACGGAGGGCAAAGAAGATGTAAGTGTGTATGAAATAGAGACAACAAAAACGGCACCTTAAAAATTATGCGAAAAATGGTGTCTCTGTGAAATATATTGTGAAATAATTCTAGGTGATGTGGTGTAATTTTCAATGAGTTTTTAAGACCGTGAGAGTTTTATAGTGAAGGGGGTAATATGCAACGTTAATGAAAGTGTAATTAACAGGCAGCTGCAGTCAAAGTCTGTGCAGGTGTGCATGTGTACACACACACGTGCGTACATCCGTGTACACATACATGAGTATGCAAGCATGCAAACACATGCACACACGTGTACTCATGCGCATATACACATGTGTGTACACACACATATGCATGCATGTACATACATACTCTTTATTTCAGAGCTATTTTCTGTTGCATTTAATTTTTGCAAATAAAAGTTAGCAGAAAACTTCTTCTGACATCATGATAAGAGGCAAGATTTGTTACACAGGTAGATTTTAATACAGCTGAAAGTCAAGAGGGAGCGTGGCTATTAAAGTATTGTACCACTGGCCTGCATTGACTTGTCGAGATCTAAACAGCCCAGGTAAGGCTCACAGATTTCCTTTCCAAAAGCACCATCATTGGTCAACTTGGAGATGGCCAGACTCTGGAGGACAAACGTATGACCCCCAAATACTCGATAAGCCCTTTTGCTAATAAACAGGCAAACCCAGAACGGGATTTTTGTGTAAAAGCTGGTGCATTCCTACCTCACTGAAGAAGCTGGGGACAACAGAAATACCTTCAGAAGGTTGGTGCAGAATTTAGGCAGTAGTATTGGGATGGTTTCACTCATAATTTTTAATTGCATATTTGATTTTGTGATTTCTTAATTTTTACCTCTCCCTTTGGGGTACTTTACTTGGCATGTTCTGTCCAGTGTCTAGCATGGGGACTTAGATGCGGTTGGCATTCGTCAAACATTTGTCAGACGCGAGAATGGATGGCTTGATCAAACCCTGATGGTATGACGCTGTTGTCTGTCCGGGGACCGGGGTTTCCTGAGTGCGCGTCAACACTCTCTCCACCCTGGGCAGTATTGAGACAGCTGAGACACAGGCTGTCTGGTTTCTTTTCTACTACAATCATCATTACCTCATATCTGGCAAGTTATTATACAATTGAGTAAATTACAGGTGTTGTCACATCATTTACTTCACTGATCTCTGCGGCCCCCGAGGGTAGGGGCTGCCTGTCCGTGGCCTACGTGAACACGTCTCTCAGTGCCTCACATGCCAGATGCACGGCAAATATTTGTTGAGTGAGTAAATGATTACCTTACTGAGAATACAGCCCAGTTCAGGAGTGGAAAATGGATGCGTTGCCAGTGCCATCTCTTATGTTGTGACAGATGTCTCTAATTGATCATGCAACCCTTTCCTACTGAGGTTAGGTGAGATCATGGCCTCTTTCCTCACCCTAGCTCCAGGCAGCATGAGTCACCTACCAGAGTCTATCGGTTGAAATCTGTTTCCTATCCCCATCTGATTTTTTTGGTTGGGTCTGAAGGATTTCCCTTTCAAGGACGTCATACGGGTTATAATTCAACAATAAATATTTATGTACCACTTAGTATTCATTCTGCTACAAGCTGGCGTGTAAAAATGTATAACATAAGATTATAATCCCCCCTCTTTTAAAGTTCATTTTCCAGTGGGAAAGAAAGATACAGAAACCTAAAATTATAATGTAGTATGATATTGGCTATCATAGCACATATATGAGATGTTACTTCAGGGAAAGTGTGTGTGTGCAAGTGTGTGTATTTGGGAAGGCACACAATGGAATTTCAAGGAAATGTGTGGAGAAGAAGTGACTGTCAAGCTGGCTTTGAAATATGAGATGAACCATGTGAGGAAGAGCATTTGAAGCAGAAAAGAGCAGGAGTAAAGACCTTCCCTGCATAGCACTCTCATTAGGACCGTGGTGTGCTTGCAGGGTGGTGCTGTTTGGACCAAATTATAGGTCCCTTTGGGTTGGACTTCCAGCCTCTGACGAGTTTAGCTGGAGGTAGAACCCTTCCTGTTGTGTCTCAGATCGCAACACACAAGCTCTTCCACCAGATTAGCCAGGCATGACTACCAAACTCTGGGGGCAGCTTCATGGCTTTTGTACTTTATGAGCAAAAAAATGTTTGCATACATACATTGGCAAAGGCACAATTCTAATCAGCCAATTAAAAAAATCCAAACAATAACACAATCACTAAGTAAACGAGATGAGGTATATATTTACCAGTGTGATGTAAGGGTTCCTAATTCTATATGAAATCAGCACAGTGTACCCCATACATGCATTAATGTATACATGATCTATGTGTTCGTGATTTAATAAAAAATAAAAAAAAAATCCAAACTAACAGAACAAACTAGATCACACAGAGCAGGTGCCCCAGGGGGACTGGAAGTTTCACTTTTCGCCAGTGGTTTCAGTGTTGCGAGGTCCAGGCTTCCTGGTCCCCCCGATGCAAATAGTGTCGTGTATGTGTAAGTATATGTGTGTTCAGAGACACTATGTGAATGTAATAATACTTATTCATATGGTAACTGCAGGGCGCGTGGAGAGACGTGTAGTTTTAGCACTGGCTGGAGGCGTAGAATAAAAACATCAGGAGAAAGGTTAGGGTGGAGAGCAGTTAGAAACGAACACAAATGTAGAATTGCCATGAGAATAAAAGATCAATTAAATAAACCTTAATGTAGCGTGAATAGATTGGTAAAGGGAAAAACTGACAATGAGTTGGAGGACAATTTTTAATCTTGGGGAAATAAGTATTGGTAATATTTAATTATTTTTTCTAGTGGAGAGTTTACTTAGAAGAACTAATGGTGTTTTTAATGTGTGTTTGAGCTTTATAAACAAAAAAATTAAAAGCCATACCTTATATTTTCTCATAAAACTAACATCACGAATGAAAAATAAAAGATTGAAGTACCTTCTAGGCTTCTGCTGTCATCACAGAGGAATCTGTTCACCAAAACATTGAAAAACAATTTAAAAATTTTGTCACAGGTGCTCTGGGTGACATTCATAGGAGAAAAGTTACATTTTAAAATATTAAAATTGTGTTATTCCTATAGATACACACATAAATCTACTTTGATTTAAAAATATATCGCCTATAAATTATAAATACAACATACTGTAAGTGAACAGAAATTTATGGCAAAAGTTTTATAATAATGGCAACGTAGCTTTTGCATGTCGGAGTTATCTATTGCTGCATAACAATTTACTCCCGAACTCAGAAGCTGAAAATAAAAAGTATTTATTGTCTCACAGTTTTCGGGGATCAGAAGTGGGAAAGGCTTTGGTAGGTGATTCTGATTCAGGGTCTTTCTTGTCATAGTTACAGGGACACTCTCGGCAGGGACTTGGGTCGTGTGGACGGGGCCTGAGGCCAGAGGAGCTATTTCCGAGGTGGCTGATTCTCACACGCTGTTGGCAGGTGGCCTTTGCTCCTCGCTGGATGTGAGTTTTCTCACCGCACGGACCTCTTCAGAGGGCTGCTGGAGCACTCTCATGAGACAGCAGCAGGCTTTTCCCCAAGACAGAAATGCGGGGAAAAAGGAGGCAGCCTGCACAGCTGGCCTGTGGCCTTCTAGTACCACAGCCCGGACTGACCAAGACCCTTCACTTCTGGGATTAGATGATTTCTAAGGTGCCTTGCAGATCTGAAATACAATGTCACGGCTCTAAACAGACATCCTCCTTGGACCTGGCTCTTCCTGCTGAGAATCACCCAGGCGAAGACAACCTTCTGCATTTGGTGTTCATTCAAAAAGTGGAGGAAAGAGGAATTATCAAAGAAGTGAGCTGGCTACTTACGGCCCTTGCATTCGCATGTGTGGTGGCTTTATGGCAGGATAAACCTCAGCGTGTCCGGTTTCCCTCACTCACGCTAGGGGATTTGTTCTTCTAAGTCCTGTTAAGCAGGTAAATCCTCTGCGTGTCTGAAAACACAGACTAACAAACATCAGTTCACTTGCTACAGTTGCCTGCCGCCCTCCACAGGCGCTTACCTCACGCTTCTAGAAAATGTATTTGCGGGTGGCGCCCGTGGCTCAAGGAGTAGGGTGCCGGCCCCATATACCAGGGGTGGCAGGTTCAAGCCCCGCGCCAGCCAAAAACTGCAAAACAAAAGGAAAAAAGGAAAATGTATTTGCTGGAGCGCACATGTGCGTGCCATCTTCAATTCATTTGGTTTAAATAAACTGCACGCAGTAGCTTCTTCAGAGGATAGATTGCTAAGATAGGAATACAAGCTTGAAAAATATGTCTAGCAAGACCCCCCAAAATTATCAACTGCAGCTCTTTATTCGGATATCCATGCTGGGTTTAAGTGTGTTCGAAGAGAAGAATTACAGGGAACCAAATGGAATTAAGATCACACCCCACACTGAGAGATGCATAGTGTGTGGAATTTGGGGTCACAGAGACCTGGCTTTGAACCTCAGCTTTATTAGCTGCAGGACCTTGGGCTTGAGACATGACCTCTCTCCAAGATTCAGTCTCCTCAGCTGTAAATAAGAAGAAGGGAGAGGGGATAGTAAACCTACCTCATAGACGAAAGGGCATAGGAATTACTCTGCAAATGAGAATAAATCAGCCCCATGTGCTCTTGGGAATTAAGTGAAAAGTTACGTCTGTCCTATAGCTTATCATGTTTTTAAAAAGTTTATTTCAGGGGGAGTTTCCCATGCAGAAATGCAGCTGTGTGTGCTGAAAGGTTTTATGTACAGTGGCCAGGGATGTCCCAGCCTTTTGATTTGGACTGAGGACAGCTGCTGAACGTGAAGTGTCCATGCATGGCAGGAGAAGGGAAAGTGAGGCGGCATCTGGTCCGTTTCTCTCAAGGGAAACCTGGGGATTTCCTGGGAAGAGGCAGTAACTGCCCAGGAAGGCCTCCCGGGGCAGACGTTACGACCTATGCTCACATCCTAGGAGCTAAGCCATGGGATGCTTTGCACAATCGAGGCTTGAACCCTTTCCTCAGACAACAGACAATGTTCTCTGTCCCTTTATGTGCCCTGTCACCAGTTCCATGCTGTCCCACCTCTACATATTAACATAATGTTATAGAAGTAATAAGCGTGTCCCTTTGCGTGGGTGTTCTTGATCCAAAATCATTTAATGTAAGAACACTTAATGCTAGAACTAAAGGCACAGCTTTGGTTCCTATCTTCTAGGCTTTGTAGATTTCAGTTTTTTTAAGCCCTAAACTGATGTGCTGATGTTTGTTGACATTTTATGTGCACCAGTTTATCCATACTTAGAAGAGTTAATTTCCCTGACAGTACATCTCTGCAGGCTTCATTTCACGTGGGTGTGAGAGTGGGTGAAGATGGCTTGTGGAGCATATATAAAGTGAAAGTACATTGAAAAGAAAGCCTATTGTTCCTTGTGCCAGCATGATGGTGGCTGCCATATAAAGCCTGGTGAGCCATGTATTTTACTCATCGTAATAAGTGCATTATAAAATGGCACTGGATTTGGGCAGTGCCCATGGCTCAAAGGAGTAGGGTGCCAGCCCCATATGCGAAGGTGGCAGGTTCAAACCTAGCCCCGGCCAAAAACTGCAAAAAACGGCAAAAAAAAAAAAAAAAAAAATTGGCACTGGATTTCTTGCTCTCGGAGATGAGGAATGCTCAAAGTATTAAGAACATCAAAAGCTGAAAAAGTTAAGTAGTCGCAACAGGTACAGATCTAAGGCAAAGAACTACATCTAGCTGTGGAATCTCAGATCAAATACGCCTGCTTTTTCCCTTCGCCCTTTGGGGTCGTTCCTCTGATAAATAATTCACAGACTGCAGTGCAAAGTAGTTTGCATACTGACAAGATTAAAAAGAATGCTTTGTCTGGGTTATATTTACAATCCGAAACCTTCCTTTAAAATGTCAAGAAGGTAATTAATTTAAGAAGGTTTGCCAAGCAGAGTCTCTGACCCTGTCAGAAAAATTTCATCTCCTGAGGGTGAAGGGGATGCTGCATTTATCTTTCCTAAATGCATGTTTTGGTTTCCATTGGAAGATCATTTTCTCCCTTCCTGATTGGCTTCATATAGCCCCTTTCTTTTTAAGCAAAAATTAACCCAATATTCTTTCCTAATAGATTTTTTTTAAAGACTATCTAACATAGTCTGCAAATTACCTGTGAATGGGGACTAGAGTACAGGTAAGACCTTTTGACACAAACAGAAGCGCCTTTCCTGCAGAGAGCACTCTTCCCTGTCTGAACATCCAGGCAAGCATTTTGAGTAGCAGCGGGAAATGCATAAATTCAACAGCATGGAAATTCACATTTGGCTTAGCAAAAGATCCTGCTCTGCATTTGCTCAGTAGAGGGCATTCTTAGGAATGACTGCTTATGACAATCAGGGGCCTTTCATAGCAGCTCTTCAAGCCAAGTTTACTAGTGTAAAATTTTATTAGCAATTGTGTTCCTTTAGCTAATCCCTGAAGGTATCATAGAAGAGATTAAACAATGTCTCGCTGTTCGGAAACCTCATCTAAAAGCTGTGTATCACGTGTGTGTGCACACATGAGCGCACGGCAGAAAGAAAACTGTTAATTGAATGCTAGAAGTGTGTGTCAGGTCCTCTGAAGAGTAGGATTTGCCAGGGTGAAAAGCGAAGTCAATGTCATCTCATTGGTACTAATTGGGAAGAAATATTTTCATCTCTAATTTACTTCAAAAAACAAAGGGCAGCTGAAATGTGCCATAATGCTCTGTGAGAAGAAAAGTAGCTTAAAATGTAGAACATCCATGATTTTAATGGAAATCGAAATCCAAAGTGTGCTTGATGGAGCTGTGTCTGGATGCCCCCTTGTCCTCCACAGTCACCAGCCCTGACCCTGGTGAATGAAGCCTTTGTGTTGTTCCAGTTCAGTTTCCTGAGATTTCCCTTCTATACCTTGTGTCATCTCAGTGGGGTCGGGATCTGCTCTGTGAGTTTCACAGCTGCATCCTCTGAGGCTTTAGGAAAACAGCCTCTGTACAAATTATTTTGCAAACCCTTCACTCACCACCATCATACCTTGGAAACGAGGGCATCTTATTAAGGGCACGTGTTGGGTTTATCTACCCTCTTGATATGTCAATAGTCAACATTAATCTCTAATCCTTTCACTTCAAGTATTTTATTGTTCTTCAGATTATTTTAGTTGCCTTCAAATCTTTCAAGAAGTTGTGAAACTATAAACTAAAATTAAGTAAAAGGCTGTCAGTATAAATTAGTTATAAAGACAAACAAGCTTTCAGCTTAATTCATTAGGAAAGGATTGAATTAATGATGTGTAATGGTTTCCAGTTGCTGTTGTATCAAATGACCACAAATTCAGTGGCTTAAGTTACTACATGTTTATTATCTTACATTTCTGGAAGTCAGAAATCTGAAATGGGTCTCATTGGACTCAAATCCAAGTGTTGACAGACATGTATCTCTTTCTGAAAGTTCTGGGGATAATCTGTTTTGGCTGGGACTGGGTTTGAACCCGCCACCTCCAGTATATGGGGCTGGTGCCCTATTCCTTGAGCCACAGGCGCCACCCTGGATAATCTGTTTTCTTGCCTTTTCCAATTTCTAGAGACCACCTATGTTCCTTGACTGGGTTCCTCTTCCTTCTTCAAAGCCAGCTACTCCTTCTGTCCTGCATCACTCTGAACCTGACTCTCCCGCCTCCCTCCTCCCCACTTCAGGATGCTCCGATGGCACTGAGCTCCCCTGGGTCATCCAGGATGATTTCATTCCCATAGTCAGATGACCAGCAGACTTCACATGCTACCTAATTCTCCTTTGCTATGTAATGTGATTTATTCACAGGTTGCAGGAACTGTGGAGTAGAATTCTTTGGAGGATCATTATTTTGCCTACTTAACAAATATTTCTTGAATGAATGACAGATTGGCTGGCTATCAGGAGGAGAATAAATTTTAAGAAGGAAGAGGTGATGAACAATATCAAATTATCTTGAGATTAAGAAGAATGAAGTCTGAGAAATATCCTCCGGACTTGATAACCAGGAGGGCACTGGTAGTTTTTTAGAAAGCATTTTAGCACCTTGTGGGCCTTGAAAATCAGATTTTAGGAGATTATTTAGGAAACTGGGCTAAGGAAATAAAAGCAGAGAGTTTATTTTGTGTTTTGAAGTAAAAATAAGGAGAGCTCCAGAACAAAGACCCAGGAAGATTGTGGAATTCCTAGAAGGATTTGATTTTTTTTAAATTATGAAATAGAAGATAATTACATTTACAGGTCAAGGGAAAGAAGCCTGTATGTAGACATATAAAAATGATGAAGAGATAGATGGAATAATTGATAGATCAATATCTTGAGAGAAGCAAGAGGGCTTGGGACCAATAAAACAAGAGGAAAATTGTGCTGTAGGACAAAAAGGTAGTAGGAAGATTCTTTCTCTGAGACAGAAGGAACAGAGGATTAATGAAGGACCAGAGACAGTGCATGGGGAGGAAGGAGTTGAGAGGAATTAGGTTAGATGATCTTAATTTTATCAGTAAGCCTAAAGACTGTGGATGTTTTGGGGAGAACAGAAGAGGCTGGGGATAGACAAAACGAGAGAGTGATCCTTTAACGTGATCCTGCAATATTCACGACTTTCCCAGCAATATTCAGCCTTCTCCGAAGAGGATTGAAGAAAGCAGAATGACAGAGCTTTGTGCTAGAGAAAGAGGGTGAAGGCTCACAGCCTGCCCCTGAGAACGCCGCGTGGGTGGCTGATCGCACCACCGGCTTGGGTGGAGGGACGTGATGTAGGATGGGAGAGGACGGAACAAGGAGGGAACTGGGGGTTTGGAGGTGCTGATGATGAAACAGGTGCGGGAGGAGAGAATGTGTAAGGTGAGAGGCGAGACAAAGGGGTCTGGGGGCAGAAAGTGCCAGGGCTGGTAAGGCTTACAGTGGGCAGCAAGATAAAGGGATGACCGTGATCTGGGTGTCCAGGCCAGAGGAACTGTGCTATCAGTGCTGGAAGATTGTCACATCAGAGGAGGGTGGGAACATAAAGGAAATGCAGAAATTCGGAGGGAGAAGGAAAAGCCCCACGGAAAATAGGAAATTGGTTAAGAATGGATGGTATAGACTTTTCAAAAAGAGAGATTATTAAACAATAGCTGCTAAGTGGCTGGAAGTGATTGTGGGGACAAGGATGACACCAACTCCTTTATGAAACAAGAGAGTTTGAGAGAGAAAATTCATCTAGTAAATGAATAAGCAGCCAGCATGCAATGGACCCCAAATTAGGGAGTGAGCATACCAGGGACGCACGATCTCTATGCATTTCACAATATAGTGGGGAAGACAGGAAATAAATGAGAAAAGTAATACATCATGATAAGGTCTATGCAGAAAGCAGGCATAATGCTCAAATAGTCTTACTTGGTTATATTTGTCCTCTAATTTCAAGAGTGGGAAGCATTGACTCAGCCTGTACAAACACTTAAAAACATATCAGACCGTATTATTCCTTTCTTAAAACTCATCAAGATTCTGTTACATTTGGTATAAACTCCAGATTTGTTAGCAAGTTCTGAAAGACTTCACATGATCTGTCTTTTTTTTTTTTTTTTTTTTTTGCAGTTTTTTGCCCGGGGCTGGGTTTGAACCCACCACCTCCAGCATATGAGGCCACAGCATATGTGGCTACTCCTTGAGCCACAGGCACTGTCCCACATAATCTGCTTCTTTAAACCTTTCCAAACTCTCCTCTCCTCACCCCCCTCCCATCCTTCACTTGCTGCTTTTCTGTCCAAAGATTCCACTCCTTTTCCCACTCCAAGCCCCGGATACTCGGCTCTACCATGACCCCACCACACTGACACCTCCACCTTCTCTCAGCTTCCTCCTTTAAAAAACATATGAGGTTAACTTGAGGGTACAGATTAGGCTGCA
Source organism: Perodicticus potto (assembly GCA_963574655.1). Lineage (NCBI taxonomy): Eukaryota > Metazoa > Chordata > Mammalia > Primates > Lorisidae > Perodicticus > Perodicticus potto. Next base: position 20,627 of record CAUYRH010116055.1, read on the forward strand.
GTGCATTCGTTAGGTAAAGTTCGAGTTGCACTTGAGTCTTTCACCCAGGAGGGCACCCTATGCCCCTGGACTGTGCCTCTTAGGTGAGAACTTAGTGAATCCCCACTGTTCCTGCTTATTGAATTTAGTTGTGTTTTTCTCTCTTGTGGACCTTGTGGACCTGTGAAATCTACTGGTTTCAACTTAGTACTGAGCACATGGGGTGCTTGATTTTCGGAAGCTCCCTCTTTTCTTCAGAGAAGCCCTGGTTGGTCTCCCTGCTGTATCACCTTTGGTTCCTCAGTGCTGCTCTCCAAACCTCATTCATCAGTGGGAGCTGTCCTTGTAGCCCCTTGAACTTGTCCTTTAAATCCATGTCTTCTCCTCCATCTTTGTCACCATGTATCATTTCAATCTGTCATCGTCATTCACCTGTAACGGTGACTTCCAGTCTCATCATAAAAGATGGGGGGAAGATCAGCTGCCATCATTTTAAGGAAAAGCTTAGAACTGACATATCTAATTCTGGAAGGACCTTCCCAACCACAGCTACCAACTTAGGCTCAGACTGAGCCAGACTTGCCCTGAAATCTCACCTCCCCAGCAGAGAGGAAATAGGGGTTACAGAATACCTGTGCCTATAGAGATAAATTTGTTAGGCTCATCCAATTGCTGGATTATCCAGTTACTAAGGTTTGAATATGTCCTCTACAGAGCATGTGTTGGAAATTTAATCCTCATTGCAACGTAGTGAGAAGACAGGATGTCATGAGAAGTGATTAGGCTGTGAGAGCTGAGTGAACGGATCAGTGTCTGTATCACGGGAGTGGGGTCCTCACTGCGAGAATGAATCCATTATAAAAGGGGGAGCTCAGCTCCTTTTTTACACCCTCCTCTCTCTCTTCCCCTTCTCTCCTCCCTGTCTCTGTCTCTCTGGCCCCTTCTCTCGCTCTTCGGCCTCCCACCATGGGAGCCCCTGGTCAGATGCTTGCCCTTCCATCTTGGACTTCACAGCTTCCAGATTTGTGAGAAATAAACTTCTGTTTATTACAAATTAGTCAGTCTTAAGCATTCTGTTATTGTAGCAGAAAATGGACTAAGACATGAGGGGAGAGGTCATGTGGGGGCTTTAATTCCAAATAACATCTGGATTCAGAATCAAGCTTTACCACATGTATGTTGTACGTACTTTGACTAGTTGTTTAAACTCCTGGTGTCTCATCATTGTCATGAATAAAATGATAGCAACGCTTGCTTTGATAGGCTGTCATGAGGGCTGTAGAGCATAAGTGCTGAGCAGAGTGCCTGGTCCATTCAGGATACTCGATTAATGCTAACACCTTCTATTTTGTTTTTCCCAGATTTTGCCTAAGAGAAAGGGATATAAATCTCTGAAAGTGATTCCAGGTATCTTGAACCATGACCATCACAGGACTGTCTCCATGCGATAACTCCAAGTTCAATCTACATGCCTGGTAAAACATGAGAATTCTCAAAAAACTAAAGGACATGCATCATGTCCCTTGTTTATGTTTTACACAGTTTTTATTTCTACATTTCAAGGAATCATACTACTTCAGAACTGGAGGAACCCTTAGAGGTATGCAGAAATAATATTGTGCGTGGAGTCACAGGTTTCAAGTCCCAGATTTGCAGCCAGTAGTCACATGTCTGCAGATGACTGCCTGCTGGCTTCACTGAGCTGATGCTCCTTTGGCAGGAGAGCACAAGCTCCCCCTGAGCGTTCCTGAGGTCAACATGTGGCTACTCTTTTGACCAACTATCAGTTTGTTTCATTTACTGTTTTAGAACTGTATTTTTTTAATAAGAAGGGAAGGCTGTCAGCATGAGTGGTGAGCGTGTGTTCCTGGTGAGCAGCTGATGGAGTTTGAGGGAGCAAGATATTGAGCTATGAAGGCCGTGTGGTATAACCACCACTCTTGGTCTCCTCGATGGAGGGTCCCTGACACTACATCACCCTGGGTTGCCACTGGAGGCTGATTTGTGGAACCTTTCAGATGTCAGGACACATGAAGGTGGCCACAGGGACAGTTTCTTGTAAACTCAGGGCTGTTCCCAAGAAATTCAGTAACATGCAGGTACTGGAATGGCAAGTTAAACAATAGTTAGGAAAGCATCTGAAAACATGCGTGGCAGTCAGCTGTATGTTGTTGTTATTTTTTGATTCAACACTTTGCAGATAAAAAATCTGACACTCAGAAAAGTTCATGCGATTTAGACAAAGGTATTTAGCCTACTTTTAAGAGACTTTATGAGACCTGAATGAGATATAAAGTGTTTGCCTTAGGCTTTGGTATCTAGTAAGCATTTAATGAATGTTACCAAGTACTGTTTCTGTTATTCTGCTTCTGTTTTGAGGCTGCCGGGGGCCTGAAGACCCGTGTGTAAGTGCCCTTTCTATCACAGCTTCCTTTCCAACTACTGTATCATTTTCTTTTTAAAGCAGTTGTTGGTGTTGGTATATCTGAAAGGGCAAATTTGATGGACTAGATCATGAAAAAACAGGTCTGAAGCAAGATAAGCAATTTTTTTTAAGTTTAAGCAAAAACTGAACATTTTAATTTAACTAAAGTAATTATCTCAACCACAGTGAGAATGGTCAATTAGAATTTGCAAGTGATATACTTCATTTGAATACCCGTCAAACTTCAGTACTCTTTATGCCCAAACTATTCTGAGCTCTAAACTAGGCTTTCAGTTAGGATTTGGTTAGGCAGAATTTGTTCATGTTCATTCATAAGAATGAAGGCAATATCTTTGCTGATCACCTTTTATGTGACAGGTGCAGTTCTCGCTAACATTAGTTGAGTACTTCTTTTCTTTAGAACTATGTTGTAAGAGAACAAGGCTCCAGGAGGAGAAGACCAAATAAACAGTGATAAAACTGCCTACTAACAAAGCAAGATGAGAGATATTGGAAGGAAGCAGAACCAAGGAATATTTAGGATTTTTTGCAATTAATCTCTAGTCTTCCTAGAGGAAGTGGCCATTTGCGTTGCACATGGTAATTGGCATGAAAGAGGAAAGGCGAGGCTTCCAGGATAGCGGTATCGTGTAGCACGGTGGGCTGGAAGGTCTGCTCATTTTCTTTGTTTCTTGCATTGCAGGGATTTTTCCATATACATGTGGCCTCTGAAGCACATTATCTATTTTTGCACATCCCCCCCTTTTCCCTAATCTCCTATGTGTCAGAAAAGAAACTGCCACTGTCTACTAAAGAGATGCTCGCTGTCTTCAGCTTCGGCTAGTTCTAACATTCACTGTCCATCGATCATTCAGAGCCTTCGGGGACAGCTGCTTCCTAGGATAGTTCCCTTGGGACAGGACTCTGACCACTGTCTCTCTGTGTGCCCTATTCTGCAAATCATGCAAATCACAAATGTTGGGCTGTTTGGCTAATGTGTTATTCAGAATTCTCCAGAGAAACAAAACGTGTCTACATATTTTATATATATAAAGTTAGTGGCTCACTCAATCATGGAGAAGACTCACAACCTGCCCTCTGCTAGCTGGACACCCAGGAAGTCTGTTGTTGTAGGTCGAAGGCCAAAGAGACAGAGAACCAAAGCTGTAAACCCCCGTGTGAGTCTGAAGGCCTGAGAACCAGGACGGGGGAGCAATGGTCCAGCTCAAACAGTCAGGCAGAGAGTATACCCTCCCTTCCTTCACCTTTGTATACCATTGAGGCTGTTAAGAGATTGGATGATGCCCACATCGGAGAAGGTCACTCTCTTTACCTAGTCTATGTGTTTAGACATGAGTCTCCCCTAGAAACACCCTCACAGACATGCCCAGAAATAATACCTGGTTACATATCTGCATGGGCATTGGCTCCAGGTGATAGGCCTGCCAGAGGCCCCAGGGGCATAACATTGGCTTACCAGGTCCAAACAGGGCCACTGGCAGACAGGAGACCAGGAACTGGCCCCTGATGACAAGAAGTCTGGTGGTGTGGATGGAAGGCCACAGAGCTACAGAACCTAATTGACATATAAAATTAACTATGACAGCTCTATAGGGTAAAAATATCTACATATAATCTGCGTTGAAGTAGGCTGTATAAAATAAAGGTAGAATTCTGGAGGACAATTGTTATTAATATAAGGATCTTAAGAGTTCACCAACCTTCTCACATTATTTTATCTAATATAACAGCACAGTGTGTAGGTAGTAATATTGATTTCATTATCTGTATGAGAATTAAGTGGCTTACCCCAAATAACATGGATAGGAAATGATGGAGCCAGAATTGGAAACCCCATATTATGCCTAAGCCAAATCTTTTTAAAAATTTAGTTTTATTGAAATATAAATTATATTAAAACTCCTGTCTCTCAAGTGTACACCTTGTTAATTTTTTTTCACTTATGGCAAACCCATGCAACACCACCTATATGAAAACGTAGAACCAGAAGCTTCCTTCCTGTGCATTCCCAGTCAACGGTGATGGTTAGGGAATATAGACTTGTTGATTTCTCCCTGTCCATCGATTTGCCTGTTCTTAAAATCCATAACAAGAGGACCACGTAGCAGGGACTATTATTGTGTCTGGCTTTTTTTGGACATTCATCCACATTGGTGGGTGTAGCAATACTCTGCATTTCCATATATTATTCCATTATCTGAACATTTCCCAACTTATGTATCCACTCAACTAGACGGGCCTAGAGGTAGGCGGTCATCACATTGTTTTTAGGTTTGCTCTATGATGAGACATTTTCGTTCATGTCTTTTAGTGGCTAGATACACATTTCTCTGGGTGTATACCTAACAATGGAGTTGTCAGGTAGGCATATTTTAGTCTTTGTGGATACTTCCTTGTAGCTTTCCAAAGAGGCTGTGCTAGTTTATATACCTGCCAGCACTGTATGAGAGTTCCTGTTACTTACATCTTTGCAAATGTTTGGTATTGCTGGCATTTTAAATTTAAGCCATTCTGGTGGGCATGTAGTAACAAACCAGATCTTGAGGGAGACTCTCCATTTGGTTTTAAAATAAAGCCTGACACTACCTTCCTGTTTCCACTCATTTGCTCACAAGAACGTTTCTCTAAGTCCTTTGCCTGTTTGGGGAGTAGGGGTTGGGGGAGGCAGCACAGAACTAGATCCTTTCTGCTGGGTTGGCTGCAGCCCCTGGTTCCAGCTGGACGCCAGCTCCTGTGTTTTAGTCTGTCTTGTGTAAGTGTGGCCATTCATTGGACCATTATGATGCTCTGTTTTCTCACTTAAAAAATGAAAAACTTCGAGTAGCCACTCTAAGTTCTTTCTAGCCCATCCATCTATGGTTTCCCTCAACTCCTAATGTGTATAGCCCTTATGTATTGTGAAATCCCTCTTGGATTTCAAAATGAAGACTTTCTAAATTCCTTCCCAATATTCTCCAGTCATATTGCTTATTTTTCCCAAACCTACTCAAGTTTTTCTTATTTTTTGATCTAACCTTGTCCTTTTATAGTTACAGAAACTGACATGCTTCCTAAAACTTACTCTTTGCTTCCAATTTTGATCCATGTGTGCCCCCTTTTCTCAGCTATCTTGGGCACTTCTGACAGTGTCACTGAGCTCTTTTTAAAGTGATGTCTTTCCGTTGGTTGCCGTGACCATTCTGGTGGCTCCAGCGTCCTCTTCTATGCGCCGTGTCAATGTGACTTCTCTGCAGCACTGGCTCAGACCCTTCTCCCTCAGAGTCCTCAGGTTCTCCTCTTCCTCTCCCTCCCTCCCTTCTTTCTTTCCCTTTCATGCTAGATTGTTTTCAACTTGGTACCATCCCTAACCCTGTGCAAACTTTCTTCTGATTCTCAGAGTGAAAACAATGAAATTAAATCTTCCAGATTTTCTCTTCCAGCAGAGTTCTGAGTTAGAACCCTTCTACTTTCCAAATCTGGTTCAGTGCTTTTCAGACAAAGGTAAAAGAAAAGAAAAGCCATCTTTCTCTAGCGGCTGCTGCAGGCAGACATGTGGGCAGTCAGCAGGTGCAAGATTTACAGCTGCTTCCAGGAGAGCTGCTGCAAATCACCTGCTCTGGTGCTGCAGTTGGGGGAGATTGTTAGCAGGGCCTTCCTGTGATTCCTGACCATCCAAATTTCCTCCCTGCCCCCCATAGTTTTCCTGTCACCTTTCCATGATAGCTTTCTGAACGGTTGTGTAAATCTCTAATTTTTTTAACATTATGTTGCACCTTAAAACAAAATTTTCTGAACTCCTATGTTTAGACTAACTCTTCTAATAAATCTCAATGGCTTAATGCAAGAAGTTCACTTTTTGACCATGTCTTTTTCTAGTGGACATGGTAATGGTAAGAGTGGGGTGGGGATGGGAACGAGGGACTCTGCTTCAGAGAGCCATCCAGGGGCTTCAACTGATGGAGGCTCTGCCACCTTCAGCATGGCTTCACAGGCCCTTGGGTGTGTGCACGTGGGAGACAAAGAAAGAAGATGGAACAAAACGATTCCAAGCTCAGCCCTTGATCAGCACTTGCCACTTCTCCAAGTCCACTAGCCAATCGCAAGAGCCAGCCTAACGGCAAGAGGGGTTCTTTTCATCCAGCTACTTTTACTTGGTTCAAGCCTTTAGGCTGGTGTCCCTTGTAGCTCTGAAATCAGGTATCTTCTTTCTTCATTCTGCCTGTATCGCCCTGAACAGTTCTTATCTACTGTCATTACTCCAGTTCCTGTCTCTGCTTCCAATTTCTCCTCCACCTGGAATGTCCTTCCCTCTTTTGTCCTCCTGGTGACCTTCAAGGCACAGATAGCTCCTCCTTTCTGAAAGTGTTCCTGAACACTCGTAGGCACACCCACACCCAGCTCTACTGTTTGCTTGTAGCTATAATCAGTAGCCCAGTTATGGCACATGTGGTTATTTGTCTACTTGTTTTCCCTTGATGTCAATTTTAGTTCTCTGATGGCAAGGAACACAGCTCATGCATTTTGAATCTCCTGCATCAACTTGTCAAATTGCTGTAAGTATTCATGAAATATTATGGAAATAAATCGATAGCCTAAATATTGACAAATTTGGGTAAATGAACAATAGTCCTAGGCATCTCTCAAATGTCTTTCTGCCTAGGTTAGCAGCAACCCCTGGTTCCAGCTGGATCTCAGCTCTTGCACACAATTGTGGCACAGTTGTTATTAATATAAATTAAATTAAAACCTCCATGATTGAGTAATGTCTATGTCTAGCTTTTAACACAGATTTGTAGAAGGACTAGATTAAAAGTAGTTAATGCTTTAAGTAAGGAATTTGTATACATACGCTACAATAACTCTCCAATGCCTTTTTTCAATGATTTGCAAGATTTCTGTAGGTGTTTTTTGTGTAGTTGGCTTCTATTACTATGCATCATTGACAAGGTACACATTCAATGCAGATCCCCTCGACGGATAGACTTCCTGCCATACTCAGCTGTTCTCACTTGGATTCCATCTCCTCACCTGTTTTCCTCTTTCCTTTGCCAAAGGTTCTTCCCATCATCTCTTTTCCCTTAATTTGTCACCATGTTTATTGAGTTTGCAAAGTTGTGACAGCAAGAAGAGACAATAGCAGGGGAATTCCATGGAGGAACAGACGTTTTCCCTCCATAAATGTCAACTGTTGAGCTCTCCTCTCCACTTCAGGTATCATTTTTAACAGAGTTTGACAAATGTTAGGTTTATTTAGGCAAGACATCACCAAGAAATATAACTGTGCCACTAGTAATGTCTATAATTTGTCTAGGGCTATTATCTTTCCTCTGAATTAGTGCTAGATCAATACGCTCGTAAGTTGTCAGAGGCATTGCCATAAAAGTGATGTCTTTATAAACAAACAAACATTTCATCCAGTTTCACTAGGTACTCTGCTCAGCAATGGGAGGGGGGCATACAAAGAGCTTAAAGGCAGGTTCTTTGCCGGCAATAATTTATAATCAATATATGAATTTAAGACAGTAATAATTTATGCTTATGACAAAATCGATAAAAATTCTTCACAAAATTCTAAAATTCTGCTTTTTTTCTTGTTCATCTTCATTACTTCTCTGGATTTATTGCATCTCATTGTTATATTTTAATTGTTGCTGTGCACATCTATTAAGCCATTCTATAAATATTAACATTTCATAGGAACCTACCCTATGTGGGCCACTATAGCTTGTTGGCACACAGGAGAAAACAAAATCTTTGCCCTCAAAGAAGTTATGTTGAGGGAGAGAAAGAGAGGGAATAGATAAGCATAGCACAGTCAATAATTATCAAGAAAAAAATAAAGTGGGTTGAAGTGAAGGTCACGGATATTCTCTCTGAGGAGGTGATATTTAAGGAGAAATATGATTGAATGAGGAATTAGCCATGAAAGGAACAGGCAGATGGAGCTGCAAGCACAGAGGGCCAGGGGGCAGGGACAGACCCTAATGGACCAGAGAAGGCTTTGAGACTAGGGCTGGGCTCATACCCTCTAACTTGTTAGTTTATCTAATCTCTCCACACCCACTATTTTATTTGCACTTCACAGGAAGATAGTTATTACTGCTTCTCTCTACAGATGAGGAAACAAGCTCAAAGCTTAGGCAATGACTTTTCCAAGGAGACAGAGCTTGGCTTAAAATCCTAGTCATCAGACTCAGAATCAAGTCCCGTCATACGTCAGAAAATGCTATTGTGAATGCTTGCTGGGCTCAGAGATCGCTTTAGGATGCTGGAAAGTGTGTACAATCACTTCCAGGGAAAAGAGGGCATGTGCAGAGGGTTTGGTAGCTACCATGAGAACCTGCAGCTGAATCGTAGGTGGGGTTGGGGGGCAGGGTGTAGAAACTTCTTCCCAGAGTTTCCTTGGCCAGTGGAATAATCTCCAGGAAATACTCCTCTCAAAGAAAGCAGCTTCCAAAGGGGTGGGACGGTTGTCAAGTGGCATCAGGGAGCAGGTCTCTACCACCGTTCCTGGTGCTCTGTGTATGGGGGTCTGGAAAGGAAGCTCAGTGGCAACGTCTCGAGCAGGGCCCAGACACAACCTGGGGCTCACATGGAGCTCAGAGAATTTTAGCACAGGATGAGTCCTTTTAGTCTTTAGATGTGCACCTGCCTACTTCTTTGTGAATCAAGGCAGCCGACAATGTAGGTGATGAGATAACACGTGTACGTAGAGGCAGGCCTGGCACGTGATTAAGTCTGTTCCTTCATGAAGCATTTCCTGAGTCCCCACTGACCGCTACACACCATTATGGCTGCTGGAGATGACCAGACGTGGCCCCCATTAAGGAAGGTTGGGATCCAGAGGAAAACTCAAACATGTCCACACATAATCATCACAGTGAGACGGGCACGGACGAGGCATCTACAGAAGAAAAGAAGGAAGGCACTCTGCCCTCCACGCCCTCCTCCCACCCTTTCCATGCCGTCTTGTTCCAGAAAGCGTCTCATAGCCCTATTTCTGGTGAAGAAAGTACTTATTTGATGGGAAAATCCTCCTTGGACCTTTCTCAAGTGATTTACCAGAAGTAGAGTAATTTCTGGGAGTCTTTGGATAGCTATCTGTATGTTATAAAAATGGTATTCTATCACTAGTGAAAGCAAATTCATGGAATAGGTATTTATTGTACTAAAACACACAAATGACACATCTGTTAAAGGTTTCTACTTTGGCAATATTTAGGCATAACATAGACATAGGGAGAGGGGTTGGAAAACAGAGGGTCGGGACGATGATTTTGAGTTGTTAATTTTAGCTGTCGCACTTCTCTTACTGTCTGTGGTAAACCGCGGCTGCTGAGGCCACATACAGATTGCGTTTCTGAAAGTCATACAGTTGGGAATCTGCTAAGTGTGAGCGAAACTTGATGCTTATTAAATAAAGGCATTGTCTCTTGCCTTGTTCTCTCATTTTCCACCTCCTAATCTTCCAACTTGACTCTCTCTGTGGTCATCTGAGCAACTCCCTGGACCCTCCTGTGCCAAGATGCAGGTTTTATGTCACCTACCTTGGGGCACAGCAAGAATTTCCAAGCCTGAAGCTGCCCCCACAGTGACAGTCAGACAATCCAGCTGGGTTCTGTTCACCTCAATCAGGTCAGACAGTTTCAATCAAATCTTTCTGAAACACTGAATTCATTCTTGGGAGCCTACAGAGCAAGGGGAAATGAGGAAGGTAACGCTGATTATAAGACCATCTGGAGAATGTGGATACAGGGTGGAAACAACATCATGATGGATCTTGTGATAACAGGGTGAGCTGTTCTCACCGTGTCCTACAACTGGCCATGGTTCGGAAGTGAAAAACTGTCTCAGCCTGAGAGATGTCGTAGGCAAACAGGTTTGCAGTTGATCCTTGTTATTAGAAGAATCTGTATTTGCAAGTTTGTGTATCTGCTAAAATTTATGTGTACCCCTGAGATGAATACCCATCTGATTACTGACCATGCTTTTGTGGTCATTCAAGAACAAGTGCAGAGCAGTGAAATATTTGAGTCGTTAGATTCCCAGCTACGGTCAAAGCGCTGAGGATGCTGTTTCCTTGCTTCAGCTGTTACACTGTAAACAAGCATCCTTCCCACAGTCTGTTTCTTGTTCTTTCTTCCCCCATTTTGTGCTAGTTTGTGGGCGATCTCAGGGTTTAAAATGGTCCCCAAGTATAGTGCTAAGGTGCTGTCTGTTGTTCCTAAGATGGAGAAAATGGGTATGTTAACCCAACCTCATTCAGGTCTGAGTTAAGGTGCCTGTGAGTTAATGCTAAGGAATCAACAATTCATATTAAATAAGGCGTCTTTAAACAAAAGAAGACTGGTGGGAGGGTGGCCAGAGGCTCTGGGGCTATAACCCTGCACACCCCCCTAATTCAGTGTTGGTGGCAACTTTTAAGAACATAATTCGAATGAATAATGAGAATTAACTCTGTTTTTTTGTGAGTAGCACCTAAACAGTCATTTGTAGACCCATTGTCTATCACATTAAGTACATTCTGGAAAAAAATTATGAAATGTATGTAATCTTCTCGCATGAATAAAATGAACACATGTAATTCTTTGTGAAATAAAATAATTGCTTAGAACTAGTTAAAGCCTACTTACTTTCCCTAAAATTCGTTTTCTTTGTCTGAGAACAACGCTACACTCCAGGATAAGGAAACAAAGGCAGGCCGTCTCCCTCCACTCCCGTGTTTGTGGAGAACAAGGCCGTTCCACTTACCATCCAGCCCAGGGAAACATTCATAATTCATAGAAGGGGCCATCTGAAAAGATTTCCCAGAATTGTCACAGAGTTCTGTCAGCTCCTGCAGTGATGAGAAAGTACAGTCTTGTGAATGTGATTAAGGTGAGTTGGAACCTGTGAAAACCGTCACCAGCCAGGCCGGCTCTCTCCGCGCGCCTGGACTGTGGGCTGAGGGAGAAAGTGGGTTCAGACGATTTCATGGCATTTTACTCAGTGGGGGACGTATTTTAGAAGCAGCGTATCAAAACCTTGACCTTTATTTTATTTTCTTTCTTTACTGTTGATTTAGAAGATTAGAGGCATTCCAAAATCTCTCTCTAAATGTCTTCTCATATTTTCAGCAAGAGGGACTCAGAAAGGCTTTGACAGACATTGTGGGAACATAAATCAGCCGCGTGGAGGATATTTGCAAATTGCTCTCCCCGTTCTAATTTCATCTCATTAGGGAGGAAGGGACGGGTGGGTGGACCGGCAGACACAGGCCAGAAATTGCATTTTCTTTCCAGAAAAGTGAGGATCTTGAGGTATAAAACCCCCTTCTGAGAAAACCGAGCAGGTTTGTACTAAGCAGGAAAGTCCCTGTTTGGTGGGTTCCTGCCGTTTATAGAAAATGTGTAAACCCAAATTAGAAACTACTTCGCTTTTACAAGTTATCTTAGGTTTAGTGTAAAATAAGGGAAGGGATTCGTGATACGATTTTTACTTCCTTGATGGATTAAGTTGAACATATGATCTAAAGTAAATTTGTGAAATATACTTATTTAGTCACTGACATCCAGAATATCCATAGGTCAAGTTTAAAGGAACATGGTGTAGGAGCTGCCAGGACTATTGAGGAACACCTGTGGCTACATCTGTGTAACTGTATTAACAAAGCCTGCCCTCTAAATACAGATGCCTTGTGTCCTAACTTTGATATTTTTGATAACACAGGAGGGTAAACAAAATAATTTCAGAATATGCAATAATTGTAATGACAGAGCATTTGCAGTCAATAGATCGTATTATTTCATTCTTTTAACAGCCCTTATCAGTAAAAAAGTGTCAGAACCTCGTTGGAAATTAAAACAATTTATTATAGTAAAACATATATGACAGAAAATTTTTACCAATTTTAAATGTGCCGTTTAATGGCATTAAGGATTAATGTTGCACAACTATCACCATTATCTACTTCTAGAATTTTCCCTCTTCCAAACAGAAACTCAGAGCCCCGATTAAGCACTTACTCTCCATCCGCCTTCCTCCCAGACCCTGGTAACCTCCATTCTACTTTCTGTCTCTATGACTTTGCCTACTCCAGGTGCCTCATGTAAGTGGAATCACAACAATATTTATCCTTTCGTAACAGGCTTATTGCACTGGGCATGAGGTTGAGAAAGTACATGCGTGTTATAGCATGTTACAGAATTTCATTCCTTTTTCAGGCTGAATGAACAAGTAATTTTTCAGGACTTACTGTGGTTTCAGACACTGTTCTGGACCTGAGGTTTTTACTGCAAAGCGTTTGTGTTTATGTCTTTCCAGGGCCTTCATGCTCAGGAAGCGCCATCATTTACCCTGATCCTTGGCTTCCAGGGAGGACAATGTCATTTCCTTTTTCAAGTTCAAATTTCAAACTTGCAACTCAACCACTATTCTTTAGTAATTGCATATAAATATAGAGTTATTAATAATTGAAAGTAATCAAAACAAAGAAGCATACCCCACAATGTTTTGAAATACTATTTTGGGGATGTCTTTAAACCGGTGTTTGCAGGGGGAGGTTGAATGGCATGCCAACGGGGTGCATGGCATCGCACACAGGGGTCGCTTACAGTGCTCTTGCTACCAAATTCAGTAAATCAAACTTCTCTGTCTTCCCAGTACCGAGACCATAGTATTTGCAGGTGAGGCAGGAGGTCCTCAGAGGGAGACGGTCGCTACTCCCGAACTAGTGTGGGGCTTCTGTGAAGCTGGGCACGGAAGACACCAATAATGAATTCGAAAACAGGTTTTCCTTTGGTTTTTGGCTGCAAAAAGAGCTTTTTGTGGGTCCTGTATCCAGAAAAATCTCAAGCAAGAGAAACATTAAGGATTAATTCCCTATTTCCCATCTCCCCAAATATTAACAATGAACGCTCCTTTGGACATTAAAAATAGGGGCTCGCCACACCTGTGTTGTGTGCATATGACAGGAGGCACACTCTTCTGGTTCCAGATTTATCCCTGAGACGTAGTGGGAAGGGCGGTCGTGTCTGTGCACGTTCTCTGCGTGGCCTGTACACTGTAAGGACATACTAGTAACATGTAAGGATATGCATGTGCCAGCTGTGTGCTCCGACCTGGCTTCTAGGATTCGAGAACAGACAGACGTTGCTGTTTTCTGACATATGGGAAATTTCCCCTAGGCAAGTAAATCCTGTAAATACCTAAATGATGGCAGAGACAGGCTTGAAAATATTTTAAAACTATCGTTGCTACATCATGGTGAGCCTAGAGCTGGTTCTCTTTAAATGAGGCAGGAGTGTGGCATCTGAGATTCATTCCACGCCAAAATTCTCTGGAGCATGAGTGATGGTAAGAAAGGCTATTAGGTTAACAAGCACATCAAATGGATAGAATAATCTTTTATTTCTCTCTCTCAGTGGAAGCTGTGTTTTGAGTCTTCTGCAGTCTAATAACTACTTGGTGTTGCTCTGCATCGTATCTGACGTGTCTTTTCATGTTGGCTTTGCTGCATCTTGTGCTTTCAGCTTTCACAAGCTTCCCTGGATTACTGGAAGGGCAGGGAGAATAAAAAGGCACTCCCCACAGTTCCCACAAGCAAAAGGAAAAGTAAGTGAGGAGAAGGTGCGTGCAGATGAGAGGCAGAGAGGGCTTGGGACATCCAAACTTGAAGAACTGGGGGTCCCGAGCAGATGTTTCCAGCACCCAATAAGCACGTGGAACAGTTCCTCTCTGTTCCTCGCCCCACCTTCCCGCCCGGAGTGTCAAAGTCATTAGCGAGCCTCCATGTTTTCTGTAGAGAAGCATCTTTCTTAATATGCATAAGCACAACACTTTGATCATTTACTTTTTAGGAAAGAAGACAAAGGAACATATCCAAAATAAACCAAAAATATTTTCTTTAAAAAAATCTGAACGCATTATAAGCCCAAACAAAGAAAAAGACAATTTGCTCCTGAGGCTTTACTGTGGACGAGGTTAAGGATCGTATGCTGTTAGTAAGAAGCACTGTAAATCCAGCTCAGCGTATGCGGTTCGGAGTACTCTGTGTCACTGGAGGCTGGTACTGTTGTTTGGATAGTGTTTGCTTAAAACTCACACCTACCTATCACCTCAGAATGTGACTTTATTTGGAAATAGGGTCTTTGGAGAAGAAATCAAGCTTTTTCATTTTTGAGACAGTCTTACTCTTTCACCCTGGGTAGAGTGCCGTGGCATCATAGCTCACAGCAATCTCAAACTCCTGGGCTCAAGAGATCATCTGGCCTCGGTCTCCCTGAGACTACAGATGCCTGTCATGACACCCAGCGAGTGTTTCTATTTTTAGTAGAGACAGATCTCACCTCTCTTGCGGAGGCTGCTCTGAAACCCCTGAGCTCAAGCATTCCCCCCATCTCAACGTCCCAGAGTGCTGGGATTATAGGTGGAGGCCACTGTGCCTGGCCAGGTGTAATCAAATTAAGATGTGGTCACACTGGATAAAGGTGGGCCCTCATCCAAGGACCTGTGTCCTTCTCAGAAGAAGAAAATTGGACACAGACCCAGAGAGGGAAATGTCACATGAAGACAGAAACATGGGGGAGATTGCCCCTGAAGGCAAACCAAGATCAGAGTGACATGTGTGCAGCCTAAAGAGTACCCAGGATTGCCAGCAATGCCAGAAGGTGGAAGACACCAGGGAAGAGTCTCTCCTAGAACCAGAGAGAGGGTGGCCCCGAACACACTTTCCTTTCCGACTTGTGGCTTCCTGAACTGAGACAATAAATTTCTGTTGTTGTACGTTACCAGGTTTGTGGTAATTGGTGAGAGCGGCCCAGGGAGATAAGACACAGACGAGGAAACTGTGCTTCTGAGAGTCTTGTTCAAGTCCCACGTGTGGGGCCACGTCAGCTGTCTACACACGCCGTCTTCCACCCCAGCAAGGAAGCTGCACATCGGGACGCACTGGGCCGGTCAGAGCAGGTGACTGGGCTCCAAGTTGACAGGAGAGGTTTTGCCCATTTGGACAGAGGCACCGGATTCCAAAAGCAAGAATAGGAAGGAAAAGTATAAAAATGATCATAACCTACAGGAGTAAAATTTACATGCCTGTTTATTTTTATTCTCACTTCATCCTAAAAAGGATTTAGAGTTCTTTCACAGATGCAAGCAATAGAGCAAGATAAAATAAATTAAAGAATAAGAAAGATGAAAGAAAGGGAAGAGAAATAATGGCTGGAAGCAGAGCGGTGATGAACCGTCATGACACCACAGTTCTCCCTTCACGACCCTAGTCCCAGCTAAGGCGGCCCCTCTTTATAGGGGCCAGGAATTTCAGGATGAGATTGTGCCAAGTCTGATTTTTCTCTAATTTGTGTAAATTCAAAGAAAATTTCAGGCTGTTGCTTCGAGTAGAAACGAGTTCTGGTTATCCTTTCTGATTTTCTTCTAATGTTCAGTAAGTCAGCATTGCTGCTGCAGTTGCTCAGTCAGAAAGCAGGCAAAGACATCTCACATTTCCTACACTCTCTGTATCCTTCTAAATGTGCTTCTGAAATATTTTAAAAGCTTTGTCTTTGGAGCATTGGCTTGTATGGAGAAAAGAGGAGAGGATCTGGAACGGTTCAGCACGCTGTGGTCTGAGATTTACCCAGCCGCACGTGCCGACGTCCTACTGGTGCAGGACAAGGCTGTCTAAACCAGCACCGGACCTAGTGTCTGATTTGATACGAGCTTCTCCATGTTTATTGGTCGTCTTCGGCTGCATATGAAAAATTTCTCCTGCTATGTCTAGAGGAGTAACAGCAGGAAAAGACACTGGAAATACCTTTGTAGGAGGCTGGTCACTAGAATGACCTCATCTGCCTCCGCCTGGCGTGTTCCTTGCTGAATAGACCCCACCATCGTATGGGACTCACTTTATGTAGACTGCCTTGTGTTAGGGTGTAGAGAGAAACCTCTAATTGTTTTTGCAAATACTAAATATACCAGTGTGCGTTTTTTTTTTTTTTTTTGAGACAGAGCCTCAAGCTGTCACCCTGGGTAGAGTGCCGTGGCATCACAGCTCACAGCAACCTCCAATTCCTGGGCTCAAGCGAGTCTCTTGCCTCTGCCTCCCAAGTAGCTGGGACTACAGGTGCCTGCCACAACGCCCGGCCATTTTTTTGGTTGCAGCCGTCATTGTTGTTTGGCAGGCCGGGGCTGGATTCAAACCCACCAGCTCAGGTGTATGTGGCTGGTGCCTTAGCCCATTGAGCCACAGGCGCCGAGCCGCATTTTTTTTTAAAAAGAGAATTTTTTATTAAAAAAAGGGGGGGAGCTCCTATTTACATGTCTCTATGTGTACTTGAAAGAAAATGAAGTTTTAATTTAGACACTAAGGTCGAGGAAAAGTCTGCTCCGAGATGAGTGCTTTTTTGCTTAATTGTGTGTTGACAGCTACATTATAGCAGATGAATTGCTGATTTATTTATTAAAAAATGAACACTTTTGGCTTTACAAACAGGTTTCCTACAACAAGGAAATGTACTCCGTAAGGGTATTTAGTCCCTTTATTGCTGATGTTAATTACAATGACCTAGGCTTTTCGCAGAGTGGTTAAGCTTAATGAAAAATTAACCATGGTTTAGGAAAGACAGCACAAACCCAGATGTGCGGGGCGGTGCGCCCCGAGCCGGGTGCGCTCGGCCCGCAGCCTGTAGGTGGCGCTGGAGCGCTTCCACACGGCGCCCGGCTCAGGACGCGGCGCGCAGAGCGAGCTTGCCCTCCAGCCAGCAATTTCACTAAGCTGCTGGTTGCTACTCCGTTTCATAGCTGCCCTCTAAATGAATCTTTTCTGAACTCAGCAGAAGTACAAACTGTTTCTTCACGCAGCCGGAATTGTCCTTTGGGTGAAGGGAGGTTTTTTTTTTATGTTTTCTATTTTTTGAATTTCAGAGTTATTTTGAGGGGAGATCTGACTTACACATTCTTCTTGCGTTGCAAAGGCAATTAGCTTAGCTGCCTAGCACTTTTTAAGAGAATATGAAAATCTCCTACACTGAGATGATCATAAACTGAATTTATCAGACGAGTCAGCACCGCACCGGCCGAAACGAAGGTCTGTCTGCATGAGCCGAGTGAGCAGACGCCCATGATTCACTTTTTCTCTTGCTCTGATTATTTCCTTTCCTTTCTATTTTCCTAAACCTTTCGTTAAAAATTGAATTGTTCTCTGTTATGCTCAGAGGACCTGGAGAGTGGAATTTGAAAAGCAATTTAGCAATTACAGATTTGGATAATTTTTAATTTAATGAACGTATGATGTCAATTATTTCTTAATTGTTTTGACCTCTGCAGCTCAATCAGGTTATATTCTACTATACAGCAGTGGGTGTCCTGAAAGAATGTGTGGACTGTGGCGGTCATTCCAGGCTGAATTGTCTTTTCCCCCATCCCCTCAGCAGTGAGAAGGGACATTGTACACACAGTGCTAACTTCACACATTCCTGACACGCTCTCAACACTCACAGAGCTGAGTTCCAGTGAATTGAAAGGGCTTTTCTCTTAACTTGTACCATATACTCACGAAAAATATGTATATCAAAAATCGGAAAGTTTGGCTTGGTGCCTATGGCTCAACGGGCTAAGGCGCCAGCCACGTACACTCGAGCTGGTGGGTTCGAATCCAGCCCGGGCCCGCCAAACAACAATGACAGCTGCAACCAAAAAATGGCCCAGCATTGTGGCAGGCGCCTGTAGTCCCAGCTACTTGGGAGGCAGAGGCAGGAGACTCCCTTGAGCCCAGAAATTGGAGGTTGCTGTGAGCTGTGATGCCACGGCACTCTATCCAGGGCGACAGCTTGAGGCTCTGTCTCAAAAAAAAAAAAAAAATCGGAAAGTTTAGATATGAGTGATGCCTAGGAATCTGTTATTGATATAGTTGGCATGAAAATGTCATAGGCTGGATTCTACATGTATTAGGCAATCAAAAACATTTTGTTGAATAAAGGAAAGCTAAAATGGAAGGAAAAAATAAAGTAAAAATGACCAATAAGCCCAGGGAAGGAGAAACAGTGAGTACTTATCTACAGGCTCGGAAAGACGTAAGAGAAATGGAAATTCAGACATGAGGAAGCCAAAATAAGTAGAAAAGGAGGTGAGTAATCAGTAGTGCTGGGCTGATACTCTGAGGTGGAGGGAGAAGGCTGAGCAGGTGATCAGAGAGCATGCAAAGAGGAAGGGAAGGGTGCGTCACCACGTAGCCGAGGAGATTAGTAAAGAGCTGGTGGCTGGTGCCACACTGAGTGGGAAAAGGAAGATCAGAGCGTCTGGAAATTCTGGAAGACAGGACGCAATTACACAGCTGACAAATGGGGCCTGCAGGAGAGAAGGGCGGAGAGATATGAGGGCGGGGAACAGTGTGTAACCCATCGATTAGGCATCTTAGCAGGTCTCCTATGGCAAATCCAATGCTTTCTTTTCAAGATCATTGGATGAAAGTGCATTTTGTGGAGTAAGAGCCCCTAAAAGGGAATAGTGTATTCTTTATTCCATGATAGAGAAAGAAAAAGGAAAACAAAAAACAACCAGCCCTCAATTGATCTGATCTACTAAAGTCAATGATATCTTTTATAAGGCAAAGGACTGCTAATGTGTTACTTGTCTAGAACTGCCAGGCAAGAGAAAGCTCATTAAAAACTGCCAGTGCCTCCCCCAAACCATCATGCAAGATTGAATTAGTTGCCCTTGGGGACATTGATGATAAAAAACATGACCTCAGTAGAAAGCCAGAGCTTCTTCATTGAATGTAGACAATTTAATGTTGCCATTTTGAAGGGGAAACATTTTGATGCCAGGAGAGTTTGGTATAGTATTTTTTAGACTGTTTAACATTAAAAATCTAAAGTACTAAGCATTGGGGTCACTGAGCACACTAACCCCAACTGACCGCCTCATTCAATATTTACCCGAGGCTTGGAGATAATGTAAAGCTTCAGAACTGAATAAGCCTCAGGCATCAGGTAGACCAAATATGGGGTGAGAGGCAGGGCAGAAGGGAGTGGGGAGATGGGTGAGAGAAAGGACTTGGTTGAGGTTCAGGGATGGGAGGAGCGTGGGAAACATTCATTGCACTCACAGTTGGAGGTAAATCAAGTGGCTGACTCAAAAGACCAGGTCTGGATACCCTGCCTCGACTCGAGACATTGTTAGGTTGACCTCAGTGGGAGGAGTCATGTTGTACCAGGTCACTTTTGACTTGAATTCAAGCTAACTTTGCAATTCTTCAGTATTCTGTGTGACATGATTTTTCCTCCTCTCTCTCCTTTCTTCCCTCATCCTTTCCCTCCCTACCTCCCTTCATGCCTCTCTCTCTCCTTTCATTCTTCCGTCCTTCCTTCCCTCACTGCTTCCCTTCCTCCCTCTCTTCCTCTCCTTACTCCTCTGTTTCTTTTCTTCTGAACTTTTCTTTTCTCCCTCCCTCATTCTTCCTCATTTCCATCCTCCCTTCTTTTCTCCCTCTCCCTTTACTCTTTCTCTTCCTTTCTTCCTTCCATTAAACATTTATAAATTACACACTATGTGCTGGGCACTTTGCACGTAAGAAGCATTTACATCCTAGGGGAAATACTGAAAAGGGTGACAATGTGCTGGTTGAGTTTTTTACACAAGTCAAAGAATTCCTTCTCAACCCACTATAACCTTGGCCTGTTCATTTCAGTTTAAGAAAAATAATTTTAAGAGGTAATCATCACTTAGTATGTATGCAAAAGTTTTTCCACTTATAGTAGTGGAACAAATGCTTTTTGATGTAGAGTTACAATTACAAGGACTAAAGTTATTGTCTTGGGATCTCTCATCCATGTGTTCCCAAGGCTTCAGTGAAGGTGACAAAGTCAAAATAGTCAGAAAGTCACAATTGACAAAAGTATCCTTGAGGAGCATTTGTGCTTAACTTGGTGGTTTAATGTAGGATGACAGGCTTTTCAAAAGTAGAGTTATTCAAAAGTTAATTTAAAAAAAATATTGCACTATAGTTCTGGAACCCAATCCACCACCAAGCAATCTGAAAATCACATTGCTCAAATATTACAGTTAATCCTCAGCTATTTCATGACTATACAATAACTCATAGA
Organism: Perodicticus potto; assembly: GCA_963574655.1. Lineage (NCBI taxonomy): Eukaryota > Metazoa > Chordata > Mammalia > Primates > Lorisidae > Perodicticus > Perodicticus potto. The sequence continues at coordinate 41,108 of CAUYRH010116055.1, forward strand.
AGGATTCTGTTTATTTTTTGTAAACTTTGTACTCCTACCATTTCACCAAAATCCTGATTATCTGGAAAATTTTTCAGTGGAAGGCTTGACGTGAGGTATAACATAGGGATGTTACACTGTCTACTTAGCAATAACCCCGTCCATATTAGGGCCTGCGAAGCTGTTTCACATAGAGGAATTCACTTAATACCTAATGCAGTCCTGTGAGATGGGTGTTGCTACAGATAATGTGTAGGTTAACAGACTAACCATGCTCATATAGGTATTAAACAGGAGTGCTGGACTGTCCCCGTGTTTTCAAATGGGATTCCTGCCTCTCACCAGCTTGATTCTTTGCCAATTCCAGGATGAACGTTACTGGGCATGTCACATCAGGCCATTAAACCTCGTATTAACACACACATGTGTTTGTGTGGGTGGCCCCCATTTCTGGGCCCACCCTGGAAGCCGTAATCCATCGGGAGTCTTAGACTTACACTTGCTGCCTAGGCTTAGGCCTTGACAGTTGTCTTCAGTTTCTGCTTCTGAGTTTCAGCATCACTTTACTAGCTGCCTCAAAACGTGAAGACTATTTTAAAACCTGCCGTGCTATTACTTTTGTTGTTTTATATATACATGATGCCCATCATCTATATAGCCTTAAAATGACCCACAAGAATAGGAACTAAATCTGAGAGATCAGCTCTGTATTGGGAGGCTAGCATCAACATTTAAGGACTCTTGATGTTGAAATGTTCTGATTTCTTTTGCTAGTGGCCAGTAATCATTTTTGGTGGTTACATAAAATCATACAAGACTTACTCAATTTACCTGCCATTAGGAAGTTTCCATAAATACTGAGAAGAGACCAAGGCCAAGGAGCTACTTTGGTTCTTTTTACAAAACTCTAATTAACCATTTTGTCTAGCAAAAGTTCCCTTTTTAAAGAAATAACTGTACAATAAATTTTAAGCTAAATTGAATAGAAACTTTTGTTTAAAGGTATGCATGCATACCCATACTAATTACGGATTACTCTATTCCTAAATATGATAATGAATGAATATTAAAATTAATTTCTCCCTAGTCACATTTTATACCTGTAGTATATCAGAAAATATTTTTTTTCATATGGCTCCAATTGTTTACTCATTTACTAAATACTTAACATTCATTTACTGGGGACAGGGCTATGCCATGGAACTCCAACAAACCCTCTCTTTCTTCTAGGAATTCATAGTCTAATTGGGAGGAAATGGATTTTATTAGAGAACAAACAAATATGTTCTCTTAGTCACTAATATGTGGAACTAGAACAGATGGTGATGGGTACCGCATAATAACCTTTATGATGGGAGACAATTTTCCATGATCTCTCTGCATGTCTTGTTAGCAGAGGCACTGACAATATTTTGCTCTGAATTATCTTTTCAAGAATATGGAGAAAAGCCTTGGAAGATAGGGACAGCATTTTTCTATGGATCAGAGAGCAGATTTATTTACTTTCCATTACAATAAAGATAATGCGTCCTTCTGGGGCAAAGTTTGGAGTAAGTTTGCTGGTGGTACTTCATAAATGAATTATATAGTTTATATAATTAGCAAGCTCCCTGCAGACTCAGCGTTTACCTCTATTCCACATTTCCTCCATGTGGATGTGGGACTGGGATGGAGAGGGCTACTGACATGACCAGGAGGCTCATGCTGCTTGCTGTTTGGTGAGTAACAAAGTCTTTTGTCTCTGATACAAGAGTCTCGTGTCTTTAGCCACGGTCTATGAAACTGTGGCTGTCTAACCTGTTAACTTGCAAACAGGGAAAGATCTTAGACCTTTCATAGCTCTTAACACTTCAGTCCCTGACTTTGGAGGATATCCAGATAACACAATTTTTCAAAAGAGGACTTGCTGGAGAACTATGTTGTCAAACCTTCCATTTATCCCTCAATTTTTGGTCTTGAGTATTGTCATCTTTGTTCACATAAAATGAAAGTCTAGGCTATTGAACTTACCTTACTGGCCTTTGTGCTCTTTTCTGAAGAGCTGGGCTATTAAAAAAAAAAATTGGAAAGAGAAATTACATCACAGTATAGTGAATTAAATGCAATGTTCTCAGTTGTTAATGTTCACCTGCATTTGTAATTAGCCTACAGTTCCATGAAAAATGTCTGCTTTATTCTGCACAGAGGTAAATGGTGACAAACTAAATAAATGAAATTTGAGTTTGTTAACACAAAGGAGCAAATAGTAATAATAATAAAACCATGCTTTTCCCTATTATTAGTGTATAATACAGGAAACTAAAATTTGCTTTTTAAAAATAATAGTATAGTACCAGATTCAAGAAATCAGTGGTCAGTAACTCTCTGAGCTTTTGTTCTTAATTGGTAATTCACCAAGAATATTGATTATTTCTCCTCCTTCTCCTTCTTCTTCTTCCCAACATTACAGTATATGCAGAATTTCAGGTATCCTCCTGTAAAATATAGGGGAAGATATGAAAAATTCTGCATTTTAACATTAATTACAGGGTCTCTTTAGGTGTTTTAGTTAGAAAAAATGTGGCTCAAACTAGTGCTTAGAAAAAGTAGGCTGGCAGAGACAGGAAGGGAAGACCAGTCATTACATTTATTTGATTTAGCAATTAAAGCAATTTAATGCATGAGGGTTTCTAAATCAAATGACTCCCGAGGAGCAAGGAGAAGAAATATGGAAGTAAAGGTAAAAGCAAGGGGCACCCACATTGGTTGCTAATGGTTGTATGTCATATGGAGAAAAATACAAATGGCCAGGACCCCAGTCTCTGCATTTTCAACCAGCACTGCTAATATTGTGGTTTTCTGAAGAAGCTTTATGACCAGTTTAGTTGGGGCCTTGGGCCCACTATTGCTCTAGTTTCCTATGACAGGGATTTTGTTTCTAAACACAGTGAGCTGGAACAGAAGAAATGGGAGCCTGAAGGACTCTCTCTGTGCATCTGGCTCAAGATCCTCCACCAGGAGCGGGTCCAAGGGCTCTCTTGGCTTCTGTACCAAACTTTTTTGGGGGGGGGGTGTTGCCCAGGCTGCGAGCCCAGCTCACAGCAACCTCAGTCTCCTGGGTTCAATGAATCACCCTGGTTCAGTCTCTCCAGGAGCTAAGACAAGAGGTGCCCACCACAACCCCTGACTAATTTTTCTATTTTTAGTAGAGACAGAGGTCTTGCTCTTTCTCAGGCTGGTCTGGAATTCTTGAGCTCAAATGATCCTGCCAGCTTGGCCTCCCAGAGTGTTAGGATTATAGGTGAGAGTCACCTTGCCCAATGAAACCTTCATCTTGACTGGAATCTTAACATCTTTTAGGTGGCCCAAAATATTTATCAAAGAGAAGGAAATTTCTCATTTCGGTCTACAACCAAGCAGCCTTAAGTCACCAATTCTAAGTTTCTTTTTCTATGTTTGCCCTTGAACTCTAGGGACTTGGGGAATTGAAAGCAAGGCTACTTTTCCTTCTGGAGATTCTATACCATTGACTCTTATCCCACTAGCTCCAAGGGAAGAGGTAACAATAGAGAAAGCAACAGAAGCAAACCAAAGAAAGCAAAAAAAGTATCAAGGGTCCAATAGAGAAAGGTGAAGAGGAGTGGGGAGAGAGAGAGAGAGTTGGGGATGAGAGAGCTTTGATTGTTTTCCTAAAAACTCTGCCCCCTGGTATAATACCGTTACTTATTTGGGTGTCCTGGGCTTCTATTGGACAATCTGCTTTTTGGTACCATATCTAGATCTTGAGCTCTTTCAGCAGAAAACACTTAACTGAGAGGTTTATGTACCCCCTTCAAGGAGAGGGTAATCACAGTCTGAGATCCTTGCATATGCTTTTGGGAAAGTAGGGCCCCAATATTCATCATTGCTTCTATCCATTTAGGCCAAGGCTATATTTAAAAGGTACTTCCTAAGTATCTGTTTCTTATTTTCTTCAGAGGCCTCTGAAAGGTAACAGAGTGATATTGTAGTTACATTTACACTGGGACAAGATGCCACCTTTATTATATAACTAAGCAAACTCCCCAGTCATGTGTCATTATTAAGTTAATCCTTTGGTCTCACAGAGAAATCAACTCCTCCCCCAACAAATGAGTCTCTTCTTTTTGTTCTCCTAAAGAAATTAATGACTTCAGGCATACAGAAAGTAATTCAAAGTAATTTCAGGCAAAGGGGCTTCTCTCAGCATCCTGGTTGGAATCCAATTTTCATCTTTGGCAAACTTTTGCCTGGAGCATCCATGGGAGGAGTGTCTGTAGTTCCTTCTAATATACAAAAGGGGATTAATTTTACCCCAAATCTTCTATACATTACACTTTTCCAAAGCTTCACAGGGGCAACAGGCTGCACAGGAATGCATTGTCAATTCAAGGTCCATTCCTGCAACATCTGGGAAAGTCAAGTACATTTCCTAAATACATGTTGACGATGTAATAGTTTATAATATAAGCAACTAATTCCCGTAAAGCAGAGCATTCCTTAAGCAAAGGTAATTTTTTCAGCATTCATTACATTCTAGATTGTGGTTCTCAATCCTGGCCTTACATTGAAATTATGCAGGGAGCTTTATATTACCTCCCAGGCCTCACCCTAAATCAACTAAACATCTGGGTGTGGGGTCCAGGTAGTGGTGAGATTTCCTTTCTCAAGTTTGGAAAAAATCACTAATGGGAACACAATCTAAATCTATTTCCAGCTCTAAATTAAAACATAGATTAAATTATCTAGGGGCGAAGGATAAGGGAGAAGCAGAGAGAGAATTCATGATTTCAAGTTTTTAAGGGAGGATTCAGTTACCCAGGATTCACCACCTGCATACATAGAAATAACTTCTTTGGTATAAATTTCCAGTGAGGAGGTTTATTGTACAGTAAGCTTTTTGCATTCTAGAAGGGAAAACAAACCTTAAAGAGCCCCAAGTTGCTGGGGCGTCCAGCGCGGAGAAGGCCACGTCTGTCTCAGCAGTCAGGGCTCTGGGTTTCTTCTCTAACCATGTTGTCCTTCCAAGAAGGAGAAAAGAAAAGAAAAAATAAGATGAAATGGGGTGTGATTCAGTAATAAATGAAATGTGTTAATGAGAGATATTCGTCAGGGGAACAAAATATTAAGATCTTTCCTTCCTTAAGAGTTTGCCTTTAAAGTTAAAATGGTTTCCATGCTTAATGAAAACTGTCTTACTACCCTATACATCAAAACCAATATGCACAAACATATAAGAATATTCACCTGGGAATCTCATGCCTTCCTGCAAAGCAATGACAACATTATCAATTCTTTTATACGTTGGTTTGGCAACAGAACATCCCACTCTGTTCTTAAGGACAGAGGGATGCCCTGGTGAGGGTCACTTCCCTGAATATTGGGAGAAGAAGGCCTCAGAAGGTCTCTGGTCCTCTGTTCCCAGGGCCATGTCCATCACAAAGTTTGCTCATGGATTCCAAGGATCTGACTGTGGCTCTGTCAACATAACCCTTTTATAAGTTGCAAACGTCCTGTGCTTGTGGAAAGGGTGAAATTATCACCCTTTCTTTTTAGGAGAAATGGTCCCAGCCTCTGCAAATTCATTCCTGCACAACTATGGGCCTATAATACTTGGGATTGGTTTGGTAGATTTATCGACTGACAAACTGTAGTTAAGGAAAATGTAGATGAATTGATCTGTCACTAGCTTGCGAGGCGCTATATGGCAAGAAAGAGGATGTGGTATGCAGATCAGCTTTTAATTATTTTTATTTAGGTCCCTGTCAGATGAAATAAGTGATGAGGCAATATTGTCATTGATCTGTGGCACAGAAGGAAACGGTTCATTTTATATGCTGCAGATTTAGAAATGGTTTAATGTTCACATGTTCATCCTGGAAGTTTAGAATGGATCTTTGCCCACTTAGGCGTTGACCTACGTACAAAGCAAATGATCCTAATAACTTGAATTGGTGCAAAGCTCTGCATTTCCTAAACCATTTTCATATGCATTATCCCACTTGACCCTTACTGCAAATCTGAGGGGCGTGCTGAGCAGGTGTTACTATTCCCCTTTTACAAGCAGAGAAAGAAGGCTAAGAGATTCCCTCCAGCCCCCAAGCAATATGCCCTGTGTTCTACTTTAGTCTGCAGAGAATGGAAAGCAAAAAAATAAAATTGAAATTATTCAGTGAATTCTGGCTGGTCATTATATTTAAGGCATTAATCGTCACCGCAAACACCATTATACTTATCAACATTGTTTCTTGCCATTAGGTACTGAAAAAGAACCTGCTATTATAATATGAAGTATTATTACAAGGATTTGAGTGTGCTAAAAGGCCTTATCTCGTCCAATTTGATTACTATGTACAGGAAAAGCTCAAGATAATAACCCGTTAACCAGAGTTATTAAAGGTTTTCCCACTGTATTTACAGAACCCATGGAAAAAAAATATTGCTATTGACACAGAACCAGCACAAAATTAGTATGGATTCTTGACACTTGGGGAAACAGAGGTTGAGTATGGAATTTTGATACTGAACATCATGCGTGCTGTACAATCAAACAGAATTACCAAGCATTTTCATGTGCCCAGAATTATGCTGAGTGCTCTGGGGGTTCCTCATCCACAGAGTTTACAATCTTGTCAGGTGTTTACCATCAGATAATCTATGCAAATTCCACTCCTTAATGAGAAGCAAAGGGTTGAGAACATATGGAACAGTAACTGCTCTGGTAATATTAAAAAGGATAACAAGCAGAAATAAAGACAATCCTCCCTGGCCTGTTTTTCTGGGCTAATTTGTCAGAGCATCAAAGTCTGAACAAAAACTGTGTCAAAAGGAATCTGTGCTAGGAAAGCAACATTTTTGTCCCTTTTAATGCCAGTCTACAAGCCACAGTGACAACTGGTATTGTTCAATGAAAGGTCAGAAAAAGCAAGCAGGCTGCTGGATTTGAGTGGGGTTTACGTTATCTTTCTTTGATAAACAAAACAATTGACCTAAGTCGAGTAACCGGAGGCTCTTCACGTCTCAGCACACCGCAGTCACAGGGTTGGAGATGATTATAATGATTTCTTTTTTCTTTCCTGCTCTTCCCTCTGAAGTGTCTGCAGTGTTTTCAAAGACAGGCAGAATTTCCAAAAGAGAATCAGTTTCCTTTTCATTAGAAAATTCGTATTTTTGTTTTCTTTGCAGAAATGGGAAAAGATAAATAATAGGGTTGGATCAGGAATAAGAATTACTGCCTTTGAAGGAGAAAGAGACAAAAGAATCCATGGTAGGAAAGGAAGATGAGACGTGGCTGTGATGTCCAGGCTGCCCAGAGAGTGGGTAGTGAGAGGAGTAATTGTAGTTTTGGTTCCGTTGGGAATAATTAAGAGATTAGTGCTCCCAGGGAAGACAAAGAGACAGTGTCAATAGAGTAATAAAATGCTTTCTTCCATACCAGCAGACATTGACAAGTAACTCTTGTCTCCAATGCAAGGTTTCGGTTTGAATCTGAGCATCCCTTGCGAAGTAAATTGAGGATCGTGTTTGAGCTAGTGAGTGCCCCTGCAGCCGAGGGACCAGGGGCCATCCCAGTCCCCGGGACTCCCCATTTCCTCGGGGTCCAAGCTGAGGGATTTCTCCTCTCCCTGCCCCTGCACCCTATCCCCTCAAGAGAAAAGCCACTTTTTGTGGGAGCATCATTCATTCCCGACTCAAACGCCACAAACCTGTGGTGGGAGGTGGGAAGACAGGGCCTGGGTCTTAACCTCAAACTCTGCCTCAGTCTTTTCTGCAGTGGTCAGTGGTTCTTTCCGTCTGTCGCCCTTTGAAGGGAGCTCCAGGGATGGAGAAGGGAGGGGTGAAGCACCTCATGGGAGGGCCCCGCTCTGCAGCTGCAGGACTCTAGACGGCTCGCACTGAAGCCCACAACCCACCTGACTGTGCGGACGACTCTGGTCCCTTTCGGTGCCACTCGCGCTTCCCAGGACTGGAAGTTAATTTAACTAACAGAGCAGAGTAGGGAAGACTGAGGAGGGAGTGGGAGCTCGAGGGGACATCCAGACTGCTCTGTGCCCAGAAGCACAGTGGTGTTGGTGAGGTGCCCTCAGCCCAGCAGGTCTTCCTGGACAGCCTCCCCCACTGCATTGCTGCTGCATCTTCTAGGTCCTACTTCAAGAGCAGAGAGAATTGAGCCTTCTAGGTCAGGACAGAGGGTGGATGAGGAGCCGGGGACGTCCCTTCTCTGCAGCTGGGTGGGGCTTCTGGGCTGCACACCCCAGCACTTTCCTGCTGCTGTGACCGTGTGTGGAGTTCTCCCTGAAGTTCGGCATGAGAGCAGGAAGACCATTCCTAGTCCAAGAAATGGATGGGGAAAGTCGGTTTTAAAATGTCACCTGACACATTACAGGCTCAGACTGCCCCAAGGACCTTTCCAGTCCAATGGATCACAGGCTGAGGGTCTGCATGGAGCCGGCTCCTCCCAGGCCAGGTGAGGGAGGGCTCAGGATGGCTATTCCCAGGGCGCCTGCTACCCTTGCCATCCCTGGACCACATTGACTCTTGTTCCCATCATTCTTTATCATTCTCCTTTTCAGATCTGTTACCACTTATCTTCTGGCCCAGCATCCTGAGAGAGGGGACGCTGGTGGAGGGGTCAGGACAGATGACAGGGTTGGTACTGCAGCAGAGTTCCAGAGGAGACGTCGACTGTGAAATCCCTCCATTTATTTTTGAAATGGGAGTTGATGTTTAAACAATGTTGCCAATGTGTCTTTTTCCCCTTTGCTGGTACAGACAGCATCATGATATTACAAGTAAAGCCAAACCCTGGCTTTTCCCCGCGGCTGTCTTGACTGGCTGCCTCTCAGACGCCCGGGGTCTGGGCGTGGACAGGGTCAGGTGGATACTGATCCTCTAGAGCTGTCTAGTCAGATGGAGTTTCTTCCTCAGAGTACGTTGCTGCCACAGGTCTTGTTTGAATGTCTTTGTTTCATGTGTCGTTGGTCCCAGTGCTAGTAATAGATGCATTATCACGTGTACTTACTACTGAAGCTGAGAGTGCGACCCCGATAGTTTCTGGGCTATTTTGTATGTTATGAGAAGTTTACAGTATAGGTTTTAGATGGGTCAGCTGCACGAGCATCGCAACAACCCGCCTTTGACTTTGCTCCTTGTGTCGGCCTATGGGACTGTCATCTTTGCAGTGGGCTATTAGGTGGTCTCTCCTAGCGCTGAGGCTCAGTCCCAATAGCTCCCTCTGTCCTTTTCCACAGTGCTCAGAATTCATAGTCGACACTGAATAAAAGGCTAGACTCACAGGCATGCACATGTGTGTGTGTGTATGTTCATCTGCACACGTGCAGGTTGATTTCTTTTAAAAATAATTTATGTATGATGTGTGTCAGAGTTATATTCTGATGACGGTGCTCCTTCTTCCAAAAACCATTGATTGTCTTTTTCTCCCTTTGAAATGATCTGGTCTCAGTTTGGATCCTGTGCACTTCTTCTACTGGGTGCTGTACAGTTTGATTAAGCCCTGCTGAAAACTGAACCAAACAAAAAGGACAATGAAAAGCTGCAGCCATAGCAGAGGATGGCTCCTTGCTCACGCACCTGACAGGAGGCACCAGGTAGGTCTGAGACCAGCTGACAGCACAGACATGAAACTCAGTGTTGGAAACCAGTGGGACAGGGGAAGGCTCCCAGGAAAGCCCACATAGCTTGCATTAAACTAACTCTTTTGCTGACAACCATTATAGACATGGAGAGAGACAAAAAGCTAAGAAGAACTGGACGGGATGCAACCCTCCCATGAGGAAAGCTCCCTGCAGGAATCCTGGGGCAGGAAGCTCTTCCTCGAGGACATTTCTTCCAGTCCTCATGAGGCTCCTGGTAGTCACAGTCTTACTAACCTGTGGGTGAGAGGGCAAGGTTTAGAAATTCTGGGATGACCGGAAATTGAGGCAGGATATCTCTGAAAGGGAGGAGCCAAACAATCTTGAAAACTTATCCTATTTTATTACAGACCTTTCTATAAAGCCACAACGATCAGAACTAGATGGCACCAATGTAAGGAGGGAACAAGAAAGAGATGCCGGAGAATAGAGAGTCTTGAAATAGACCCACAGTCAATGGATTTTTGTTTTTTACCAAGGACCAAAGGTTTTTTCTTTAATAAATGTAACTAGAAGAACTGGATAAACATATGGGAACAATAAACCTTGATTTCTACTTCATGTTATATACAAAAATACATTTGCGATGAGTTGCAGATTTAAATATAAATTCTAAAACTAAAGATTCTAGGAGAAAAGATGAGAACATCTTCATAATATTAGGACAAGGCAAAGAAAGAGTATCTATTTAATTATCAATATAGACTCATGGATCTTTATTTTATTTTATTTTATTTTTTGAGACAGAGTCTCTTTATGTCACTCTGGGTAGAGTGCTGTGGCATCACAGCTCACAGCAACCTCAAACTCTTGGGCTGAAGCAATTCTTTAGCCTCAGCCTCCCAAGTAGCTGGGACTACAGGTGCCCGTCACAGTGCCCGGCTTTTTTTGTTGTGGTTGTCATCGTTGATTGGCAGGCCCGGGCTGGGTTTGAACCCACCAGCCTCGGTGTATGCGGCCAGCTCTGTAACCACTGTGCTATGGGTGCCAAGCCCCTCATGGATCCTTATTTCTAAAGATCTTGATGGCTTAATACTTCATCAATTCAATATTCACTTCGATGCTGAATTATCAGATTTGGCCAGAGGGAGCCCTTCCACCTGGACACTGTGTCTTGCTGACACATCACTGTTACTCTTTGAGTACTTCTTCATTTTCTGACACAGCAAGAGGGTTTAGACTTGTCTTGTATTTTCTTTCCCCAAGCTCTAGAATCAGCTGTTTCTCTAAGGAGCTCTGGTTCTTTTTAATGGGGGATAAAAACAATATCTCAGTCTTTACTTTGCCCAGTTAAAGAGATGCTCTATTTGATCATATGGTCAGGGTGACCAGGGATGTCAACATCTATCGGAGTTGCCTTCAGTGTGACTCTCTCTCTTGAAGGAGTTTAGAGTTTCACTTTAATACTCCGAAGAACAGGCTTTATGTACATAAAGATTTTACTATTAGTAAACCAAGAATAAATGTATCGTAGGAACATACAAGAATGAGCACTTATTGAATATGGTATGAACCAAGAGTTATTCTAAATGCTTTACACGTGTTTTTCATTTAATCCTTACAGCAACGCTATTAAGTAGGTGTTGCTGTATGAGTTTTACAAATGCAGACCAAGGTTGATGAAGTTAGCTCAGGTTGGGTTCCCCGGGAATAGTCTCCATTATTTGTGTGCAGAGGATTTATCGAGGGGGGATTTATTTATTTATTTATTTATTTTTTTGAGACAGAGCCTCAAGCTGTCGCCCTGGGTAGAGTGCCGTGGCATCACAGCTCACAGCAACCTCCAATTCCTGGGCTCAAGCGAGTCTCTTGCCTCTGCCTCCCAAGTAGCTGGGACTAGAGGCGCCCGCCACAACGCGCGGCCATTTTTTGGTTGCAGCCATCATTGTTGTTTGGCGGGTCCGGGCTGGATTCGAACCCACCAGCTCAGGTGTACGTGGCTGGCGCCTTAGCCCGTTGAGCCACAGGCGCCGAGCCCCAGGATGATCATTTCATCCGACTCCTGGCCCAGAGCAGGCGCTGGCACCCATGGGGGCAGCAGGCCCAGTTCCTGGGAGCCTGGGGACAGGAAGGTGGGGGAGGTCACAGGTCTAGAGGCTTAGGGCAGCCTGAGAACTGGGTAACAGCTCCAACTGTCCTGGGCCTGGGACTGCAGGGAGCAGGAGACCCTCCAAGAAACTTAAGGGGCCGGGCCGAGTGGGCAGAGCATGCTGGGCACGGACAGCAGAGCCCTGACACCTCCCTTCAGAGGAAATGGTCTATATAGCACAGACTGTAAGAACAAGAAAATTCCCACTAATATTTGTTGATCCCTTACTATACTGATCTATGCCAGCACTATCCATGCTGGATTCTATTTACTACCTCCAACAACCCTCAAAAGCAGGTACAACTATTATCACATCCTTTTTACAAATGAGGAAACTAAGGCATTGGGAAGTTAAAGGAATTGCCCAGATTACCCAGTCAGCAAGTGTCTGAGCTGGGATTCAAACCCAGGCCATCTGATGCCAGAACTCATGGCAGCACAACTACTGCATCCTGAGTTGTGCTAACTGGAAAAGGGATGAGGGGTCCAATGACCACCCCTCCACCTCCAGGGATCTCCACTGAAACCTCTGGTTTTAGGAAACACACTGATCTGCAAGAAGGGGAAACTGAGGCTCCCACAGGGAAAGGGACTGACCAGCACTGGAGAGGAGGCTTGTGTAGGGAAGGGATCCCCACTTTTTTTTTTTTTTTGAGACAGAGCCTCAAGCTATCACCCTGGATAGAGTGCTGTGGCATCACAGCTCACAGCAACCTCCAATTCCTGGGCTCAAGCGAGTCTCCTGCCTCCGCCTCCCAAGTAACTGGGACTACAGGCGCCTGCCACAACGCCCGGTCATTTTTTGGTTGCAGCTGTCACTGTTGTTTGGCAAACCCGGGCTGGATTCAAACCCAACAGCTCAGGTGTATATGGCTGGCGCCTTAACCCACTGAGCCACAGGCGCCGAGCCGGAAGGTATCCCCACTTTTTATGAATGTCTCCCTCAAAAAAAACCTTAAGCCCTTCTCTGCCAGGAACCCTTCTCCCATTCACCCCTATCCCAATTGGAAAGAACTCTTCCTTTCTGGGGGCTTCTATATTGCTCTCTGGCTCCTGCCCCCCAGCACTGTCTCACTAGCTCCAGGACTATTCTCCCGAGCATCTGACCACTTCTCTAGTTTGTAAGTGACTCATGGCCAAGACCAAATCTTTAATCTTCTCCACCTTCCCCACAACTACCTCCATTCAACTTTTAATTCAATTTAGTCAGAGGAATGAATAAAAATAAAGTGTGACCTGATGAGTTGGCTTATGCCTATAAATCCCAGTACTTCAGGAGGCCAAGGCAGGAGGACCACTTAAGCCAAACAGTTTGAGACCAGTCTGTGCAACACAGCAAGACCTCGTCTCCACAAAAACTAAAAATCACTTAGCCAAGTGCGGTGGTGCATTCCTATAGTCCCCACTACTAGGGATGGGAAGGTGGGAAGATCACCTTAGCTCCAGAGGTCAAGGCTGCAGTAAGCCCTGATCATACTACCACCCTGCAACCTGGGCAACAGAGCAAGATCCTGCCTTGAAATAAATAAATGAAAGAAAGGAAGGAAATGAGGGGAGGGACAGAAAGAAAGGGGGAGGAAAAAAAAAGAAGAGAAGAGAATAAAGAGAAAAAAGAAGAGAAGAGGAAAAGAAAGAAAAGAAAAGCAGAAGGGATTAGAAGAGAAAGGAAGGGAAGGGAAAGGACGTCCATGCAATGGGATATTACTCAGCCATAAAAAGGAGTCAACTGGGGTGGCACCTGTGGCTCAGTGAGTAGGGTGCCGGCCCCATATATCGAGAGTGGCGAGTTTCAACCCGGCCCTGGCCAAACTGCAACAAAAAATAGCCGGGCATAGTGGCGGGCACCTGTAGTCCCAGTTACTTGGGAGGCTGAGGCCAGAGAATCGCTTAAGCCCAAGAGTTTGAGGTTGCTACAAGCTGTGACGCCACGGTAATCTACCGAGGGTGACACAGTGAGACTGTGTCTCAAAAAAAAACCAGAATCCTTCAAGACTAGGCATGGTGGCTCACGCCTGTAATCCTACCATTCTGAGAGACTAAGGTAGGACGATCTTTGAGTTCAGGAGTTTGACACCAGCCTAAGCAAGAGGGAAACCCCATCTGAACTAAAAATAGAAAAATTAGCCAGGTATTATTACAGGTGATTATAGTCCCAGCCACACGGGAGGCTGAGGTAGGAGGATCACTTGCATCAAGGAGTTTAAATTCTTACCCAGAGAATAATGCTGGGGATGTAAAATGGTACAACCACTTTGGAGAACTGTTGGAGAGAATCAATTAAAGCCAGAAATATGCCTATCCTATATGGACTAACAATTCCGCTCAAGGAAATAGCCAAAAGAAATGAGTGCAACTGGCCACCATAGGACATTTCAAGAATGTTCAAAAAAGGTCCCTCGCTCTTTTCTCACTCATGAGAGGGACTCACTTCCAATTCTCTTTGGAAGTGCTCTAAGCTTTCTCTTTGCTCTTAAATAAAATTTTCCTTTGTTATACTAAAAAAAAAAAGTAGCTTTATTCTTACTGGGTCCCAAACCAGAAGGGCTCAAATCATTGGTAGAAGAATGGAGAGAATGATTGTGGAATAATTGTGCAATGGAATGCTACACAGCAATAGAAAAGACCAAGCTACCTTGGTCCCACAGACGTGTTGCGTAAAAGAAGCCAGATCCAGAAGAGTACACACCATATGGTTCCATTTACATAAAGCTCAAGAACAGGCAAAACTGATCTGCGATGATAGAAGTCAGGTGTCTCACACCTGTAATCCTAGCACTCTGGGAGGCTAAGGCAGGAGAACCACTTGAGCTCAGAAGTTCAAGACCAGCCTGAGCAAAAGTGAGACCCCCCCATCTCTATTAAAAATAGAAAAATTAGGGGGGGTGCCTGTGGCTCAAAGGAGTAGGGTGCCAGCCCCATATACCAGAGGTGGCGGATTCAAACCCAGCCCCAGCCAAAAACTGCAAAAATAAATAAATAAATAAATAAATAAATAAATAAAAATAAATTTAAAAAAAAAATAAAAATTAGGGCAGCTGGGGCTCAAAGGTTTAGGGGGCCGAACCAATATGCCAAAGGTGGTTTGCTCAAACCCATCCCCAGCCAAAAACTACAAAAAAAAAAAGGAAAGAGGCTCGGCGCCTGTGGCTCAACGGGCTAAGGCGCCAACCACGTACACCTGAGCTGGCGGGTTTGAATCCAGCCCGGGCCCGCCAAACAACAATGACGGCTGCAATCAAAAAATGGCCAGGCGTTGTGGCGGGCGCCTATAGTCCCAGCTACTTGGGAGGCAGAGGCAAGAGACTTGCTTGAGCCCAGGAATTGGAGGTTGCTGT